>ML779915.1:82655-95929 GCA_009831015.1 Picea engelmannii | reverse complement strand
CCATTCAAGATAGCATTCATCCCCTTAGCGTTAAAACTAAACTCTAACTTATCATCCTTGGTGGCTAGCACAACAGGCTTTGTATATCCAGTCTCTACTACATCCCAAACATCAACACCCAAGGCCATTAAGTATGTTCTCATCCTAATTTTCCAAAAGGAAAAATTTGTTCCATCAAACAGAGGAGGCTTAGAGGCTGAAGTCCCTTCATGACTTGTCATGTTTAAGCTTATAGATCTACCTTTAAATAAAAGGAACCTTCTCTGATACCAATTGTTGAAATTATTAATACAACTGAGAGGGGGGTGAATCAGTTGTATGTGAGCTTAAACAATATTAAGTCTGTTAAAACATTATTAATCTTTCTTCATGTGGTCATCAAAAACATATAGCATATGGACAGTAAAGGTAAAGAACAACAGTCACACATAAAGTATACACAGAGACAGATTTTTCATGAGGAAACCCATAAAGGGAGAAAACCTCTTCTTCTTCGAAATGATAGGCAATATTTTAGTTTTGTACATAATCTATAGTTAAGCACCAACTCAATGTGAGGCTGCTACCTCTGTTTTACAAGCTCCAACTTGTTTGAGAGAACCAACTCTCTGGTTTCTCTAGCACCCACTAGAAGGAAGCACCAACTCCCTGAATATTCCAGCACCAACTGGATGGAAGCACCAACTTCCTGAATGTTCCAGCACCAACTGGATGGAAGCACCGACTTTCTGAATGTTCCAGAACCAACTAGATGGAAGCACCAACTTCCCATTACACAAGCTCCAACCTGTATAATAGAGAATACTTGTTATCCCTAGCACCACCCTGCCACCCTTGTTTCTCTGGCTACAACCAGATGGAAGCTACAACTTCCTGTGTTCAAGCTCCCACTTGAACCTCTGAGGACAAAAGTCCTCCTCAGAACCTCCCAAACTCCCTAAAATATAAATGGCTAACTAAGCATTCAACTTTACAGATAAATCGATTCTTACCAATCTTTCTTTGTTCTGTAAATCTGGTCTTCTGCACACTGTTCTGCTGCTTTTCTCTTCCTCTGTCTGTTCAGCAGGTATGCTCTGCATCAACTAGTGCTCTCATTCTTCTATTCTTCAACTCGTTCTGTTATTCTTCTCTGCATTTCATCTCACACTTCACATATGCCCAATCTCCTCCTGCACATACTCTTCTTCTCTATTCTTATGGTTTCATTCTTTTTCGCTTCCAGAACGGCCAGCCAGACACACTCTGTTTCATCTTCTTTAATACACACGAACACGACGGTTCAACTTCCCAACTCCTTAGGCAAAATGACGACAACTGTCTAAGCAACTGAAATGCCAACTGACTGACAATCATGAATCCATTTTGCTAACGGATTTGTAACTGAAACAGTTAATCTGTGAGAAAGAACAGTAACCCTCCGATCACATTCAAGTTGTATCCGCACCATTGGATGACCTTTATTATTCTTGCCTTTTTAAGTCGGGTTTCGGCATTTCAGCATTCCTGTTCCCAAGTGTCTTGACACTTCATGTCGCAATCTCCGAAACTCTGAAATGGAGCTTTATCTGGACTGACTCCTTCTCTTCCCATGACCAAGTGCTGTGACCACAGCCTTATGCATAAGGCGCTTTTGGGATTTTGCATATCGCAAAATCGTAATACAAGTTGCTTTGTTTCTTTTGTCTCTCCATATTGCGATTCGCAAAACTCCGACAGGGATTTGAACCAACGGTCTAGATATGAACTTGTTTCAATGGCTACGATTGGATCGCGATATTGCATATCGCAAAATCGAGATTCTTGTTGCATTTGTTTCTTTTCTTCTTGATATCGTGATTCGCGAAACTCCGACACGAGCTATAATCAACGGTCTAGATTTGTTATTGATTCAATGGCTGTGATTGAATCGCGATATCACATATCGCGATTTATACATCCTTGATGTCAAGTGTTCTTGTCACTTCAAAGTCCCGATGCCCGATACTCCATGAAGAAAATCAACGGTCCAGATCACTTCTTAACTTAACAGCTGCGATTAAATCGTGAATTCTCATATCGCGATTTCGGGGTTCTTGTTGCCAAGTGTTTTTGTTACTTCAAAGTCCCGATCCCCGATACTCCATGAAGAAAATAAATGGTCCAGATCACTTCTTAACTTAACGACTGCGATTAAATCGCGAATTCGCATATCGCGATTTCGGGGTTCTTGTTGTCAAGTGTTTTTGTTACTTCAAAGTCTAGATCCATGAAACTCCGATAAGAAGTTAAATCAACGGTCCAGATCTAATCTCTATTCAGTGGCTGCAATTAAATCACGATATTGCATATCGTGATTTCGAGGTTCTTGTTGTCAAGTGTTTTTGTTACTTCAAAGACCCGATTCACGAAACTCCGATATTGACTGGAATTAATGGTCCAGATCAAAGCTTGATCTGACGGCTCAGATTTCATCGCGATTTTGCATATTGTGATTACTCCCGCTTCTCCTTTCACTTTAAAGACCGTGCAGGTTCTCCTAGATCCAACAGTGGTCGGACCCTGCGCTCGGATCTGACGGCTGAGATCTGTCTCCCTCTTCATCGATCAGAGATTCTTCTTTTCAATAGATTCTTCTCAAACTTTCGCTCATTCGTTGCCTTCGTTCATTCGTTGCCTTCGATCATTCACTGCTTTCGATCATTCACCTCTCTGAACTTATCTTATATTTTCCTGTCGATTACAAACTTCTTATTCTCATGTCATATTCACTGTTGCCGTCAATGACAACCATTCATTGTCTGTTAAATATTTTCCAACATTGAACCCGGAGCCTTGAGCATAGTTCTTTTCCTGTGTCAAGATCATTAAAAAATGAAACAATCACTTATCCTAACAAGTCGATTCTTTCGTTAGGTATCGTATTTGAACCTTCATTTCATCCACCCTTATCTTTTTTCTCCATCTAGTAGAGAAATTGGTGACAAACTCAACATCGGTGAATGAAATTAAGATGGGGGCAGAGTACCAACCATCCATGGGTATCCCTACCTTTGGAAATTACATTGGGAATCTACAAGCATAGTTTAATTTTATTTCAAGCTTATGTAAAAATGAAACCTATACCGAGCTTAGTCTTTGTTCTTTCTTGTGCTCGTAAATACATGAGAATGTAATCGAGTAGACTTTTATCACTTTTTCAGACTCGTAACGGTTAAACGAAGAACCCCCTGGTGTCACCTTTAAGCTCTTTTAAGACTCTCTAAACATGAAAAGATTGTTGAGTGATCTTGCTTACTTTCACACTCATTAAAAGGTTTGAAAGGGTGTTATTCGAGTGGTAGTTTATCTATTTTTCATACTCGAGAGACTAACATTACGAAAAAGGACAACCCTAGAGTCTCCTTTAAGCTCTTTTCAGACTCTCTAAACATGAAAAACCACCGAGTTTTCCTTCTTTGGACTCATTAAAATTACACATTGTATGGCCCATATGGGAACGAACCCTTACTTATTCCAGTTTTTTAAACAAAGGAAGAGGAACTTACCAAAAGTGAGTTATATCGATCATGTGTTATCCTCTTTGAGCTCGTAAAAATAAAAAGAGGTACTCGTCTATCTGGATGGGGGAAAAATTGAAGTAAGCCAAGCAGTTTTTGGAAACATCACAGGTCACTCTTATAGTCGCCCTTGAACATGATACATTGTATTTACATACATTTTAACCCATTGAACCTCTACACTGAACCAATCCTCTGAGTTTCTTTACTCCTTTGGGTCACCCAACAAAATTCACAGCATCCATTGCATCATGTTTTGGTCCATGTCGTGTTTCTTCTGTTTCTGCCTCATTGTTAAATGGAAGTATCCGCCTTGAGAGTCAACCATCACAAATTTCCATTTTCAATACTTGTGTCATTCCATACTCATTTGATTCACCACCTTACATCTCTATGTAAGTTTTGTGTCATTTATGGGGGATACATGAAGGCCCTCCTTCGACGAGTCTTTTCCTATAGATTTCAACACATCATCTAGCACATAGACTTACAAACCAGTTAATACCTTGGGACCTGCATGCCTCAATGGCAGGCCTCCTCGCTTTTGAAAGTGGGTTTACATCATTTACCTCTGATTAGATGATTCCATGATTGTTCGACTTCAAATCATCCATTCACATTCGTCAGATTGTACTAGGATACCTTGGGAGTCATTGACATCAATGGTTATTTCCCTCGCACTTGTTAACGGTTTACCTCAATGACCGGTAATCAAGTGGTTTCTACCATGTTCAACATCAAAACATCTATTCACATGGTTATATTTGTACAAAATCGGGATCGGTAAGAATACCCTGGGTTGAGTGTTCACTCTGATATCTACTTTACATAGGTTGCAAAGGAGTTTCTTTTGAGAATATTGATATATATACTGTCGCATAGATCCACTTTGTATTAGTTCATGGCTATGTTTTGTCATCTCGTAGATCCACTGTTTAATTCTTGTGGCTACGATCAGTTCATTTCATGGAAGTATATATCCACATTGTATCTTTGGTGGCTATACCTTTCAGTCAATATGATTATGGATCCGCAGTGTATTTTATGGCAGCCATACCTTGAATGTATTTTATCACTCAAGCATAGGTATGCATGCCTTGGGTTTGAAACATGTCATCGCATTTGTTTGATGGTTGTTTGTAGCTTCTACCAGGTTCTCCAAGTCCATACAGTCCATACCCTTGCTTTTAAATATTTGTAAAGTGTTTCGGACATCATTCTCTCTTCTGACCTCACACTTTAGGGGGCATTCTGTTACACATGAAATTTGCACACCTAGGTACCTCACCCTAAGTGTCGTAAGTGTCATATAAGTGTCTCATACACCTTGAAACCATGGAATAACCTATGTCACAATCCCTATTCAATGTGGAGGAGGGATATATTACATGAAATCCAAAATACCAAGTGCACATGAATTATTATTAATATTCATGAAAAAGAAATTAATTGAGTGTGAGAATTAAGTGCACATGAATTATTATTAATATTCATGAAAAAGAAAGTAATTAAGCGTGAGAATCCACCTCACATTTGGTTTCCTATTTTTTAGGGAAGGTGAAGGATCTCATGGATGGTTGAAATATTTCCTCATTAAAATTCTTGAGAGATATTTCCTCCCTAAAATCCTTAAGAAATATTTTCTCCCTAAATATCTTAGAGATGCCTTTCTTAGTGGGTCTGATGAGAGATCCTCTCCATGGTGGTTAAGCCTCCAAATCCTATATAATGAGGGATTTCCATGGAGGATGAGAGAGAGAGTATTTTATAGATACCAAAGTTATGATCTCATGAGAAGTGGAGAAAGGGAGGAGGATAATCAGTGAAAAGTATTGCCATTTTGATTGTGGGTCATTCGAGCAAGGGGTTGGACAAGGAGATCTTGGTGAGGTTGCTACATCTGCATATACACTTTGTAAGCACCTTATTTTGTTCTTATCAATACATGTGCTTGGCCTGTTTCCTTCAATATTGTGTAAATTTGCATGAACTTGTCACTTTTGGATAAATCTAGCTTTGAACTAATCATGGTAGAATAGGAAATATGCTTTGTCTTCGCTATTTATGGGATTGCAAGACTCATTAAAGGACTTAGAGATCAAGCCCAACTTGGACTGAGCGAGGAAAAACTTCGTAAAAAGGTACTCTTACTTTCTTCGTCTTCTCTATTGATTAGCTTAGCTATGTTTAAAGGAAATTCAGTGTTCAACGTTAGCACTTTTCTGTCTTAGTCATAGGGATCTAATATCCAAGATGGAATCCACCTGTCCGCGGGGGCATTTTCCTACAACACATGTGTAAAACTATTGAATGACCAATCCTCTGTCAAAATATTGCAAAATATATTAGAAAAATGTAGCATAGAGATAGAAGGAAAACTAGAACAAAAAATAGTCAATCACCTACATATAAGGAGAAGAACAAGTAGGGAGTTCAAGTTGAATGCCAACATCGTAGATTTCAACATGGGAGATATCATACTGGATCTAGGATCTGAAGTCAATGTATTACCTAAGAAGACATGGAAATGTATGGGATAACCCACATTAGGATATTCACCTATTCAGTTGAAACTAACAAACCAACACAGATTTCTACCAATTGGTAGACTAAAAGGAGTGATAGTAGACGTGGATGGAGTGCGCAGTAAAGAATACTTTGAAGTCATTAAAATAGTGGACGACACAACACCATATCCAAAATTGCTTGGCTTGGATTGGGTGTTTGATAACCAGGCCATAATCAATTTAAAGACACAAAAAATGACATTTGAGTCAGGAGAATACAGGGTCATCGCCCCATTAGACCCATCATAAGGGGAAAGGTTTGTAGAACCTACTTGCTTAGACTTAGAGTAAATCAACCAGTTGTATATAACAAATTCCTGCAATGAGGATTACGTAAACCCAACTGCAAATGGGATACTCAGGTGGCAGAGCATTACTTCATGTGCGATAGACTCGGATATAGGTTTAGAGAAATGACAAAAAGGGCTACATGAAGCTTCCACAAGAAGATGCATAAGAATAGAACGCATAGTAAGATGGGAAGGTACGGAGATAGGGGAACCACCCAATTTCCATGGAGTAAATGATCTAGAAGTATTCTTGGCATAGTACGAGGATGAAGTTTTAGAAAATCAGAGACTCTTAGTACTCGATATAGCACTCAAGGCCACACCTACAAGATGGTGGGGCGCACAAAAAGAAACAATCAAGGATTGGTACCAATGTAAGTGGTTATTGCACATAAGGTATGGCACATAATGGAGAAGCAACCAGCAGCAGAAGTACGATGGACAAGGGGCACTAGAGGAACACTTGGAGAAGTGCAAAGTGTTGTGGAAAATGACACCCCCATCGGAATGGCCTCACCATTTCGTACATACTTTAGAGGGCATACCAGCAAACTGGTATACATACCAAGAACTGTGAAGAGGAACTACGAACTAGTCGGTACTGCAACAGAATTTTACAGTCATTTTCACATTCAACCATGAGAACCCCAACATAGACGTAGCACTTAAGAAGATAAGAGGGGTGATATTCATTAAGGAACCAAAAGTCGAACTCATAACAGAGGAAGAACAACGAAACAAACAGACAGTGAAATATTTTTTGTCATGCTACCATGTGCAGGAAGAAGCACTTGATGAAGATGATCCACACGATATTCAGATTGAGGAAGAAGAAGGCAAAAGAGAAGTGGAAGGCCCACCTCTAGAATCAAAAGTAATTGTTGTGTCAATCAAGGTGAAGAAATTCAACATTAGGATAGTTAAGAATACCAAAATGGCCAGCATTGGAGACTATTGGGATGAGAAAACAGTAGAAATCATAACAGAGTTACTGCACTAGTACAACAATCTGTTCCCTACAACATTTATAGAAATGAAGGGCATAGTGAGAGAGCTAGGAGAAATGAAAATACCACTCAGAGCTGAAGCAAGACCGATCAGACAATGACCATACAGACTAAACCCGATATATAAGAAGAAAGTTAAAGCTGATATCGATAGAATGCTTGAAGCCAGAATCATAGAACCTATGGAAGAATCAGAATGGATAATCCTGATGGTAGTTCAGGAGAAAAAACAAGGTGGGATAAGAATATGCATTGACTTGAGGAAGTTGAATGATGCATGCCTACATGACCCATTTCCTACACCTTTTACAGATGAAGTGTTGGAGAACGTAGGAGGACACAAAGTTTACTCATTCACCAATGGATTCTCAAGCTACCACCAGATCAAGATAGCACAGGAAGACAGATACAAGACCACGTTTTCTATAGAATGGGGATCCTACCAGTACATAGTCATGTTGTTTGGACTAAAGAATGCGCTAGTAATATTTTCTAGAGTAGTCATCACTGCATTTAAGGAATTTATCCACCAGTTTCTAGAGGTATATTTGGATGATTGGATAGTCTATAGTCTGTTAAAAGACCATGTAGAGGTCTTGTGGCTAATTCTAGAAAGGTACAGGAAGTGCCAAATATCATTAAACATCAAGAAGTGCATCTTCGGAACAACATTTGGGATACTATTGGGCCATATAGTATGCAAGAAAGGATTGCTAGTAGATCCTTCAAAGATCACAGTAATTGTTAACTTGCCACCACCAAAAATAGTCCGTCAACTAAGAGCGACATTAGGACACATAGGGTACTACAGAAAATTTATCAAAGGGTACACGCAGATAACTGCGCCAATGGAGAAATTGTTAAGAAAAGATACAAAGTTTTAGTGGAATGAATATTGTCAACACGGTCTAGATACGCTGAAAGAAAATATGGTCACCACACCAATACTAGTATTTCCAGACTAGGAGAAGACATTCAACGTACATGTATATGCATCAACCATAGCACTTGGAGCTATTTTGGCACATCTAGTAGTAGGAGATTTGGATCATCCTATAGAATTCGTGAGAAGAACACTATCAGAATAAGAGGAAAACTATAACACTACAGAGAGGGAAGGCCTAGCTATGGTCTATGCACTGCAAAAGTTTAGACACTACTTACTAGGAAAACATTTTAAGATGTTCACAGATCACTCAGCCCTTAAATACATAGTCAACAAGCCAGTGTTGGGGGCAGAATTTGTCGATGGTTACTACTATTTCAAGAATTTGATTTTGAAGTAATGGTCAATCCAGGGAAGTTGAATGCAGGACCTGGCCACCTATCAAGGGTCATGAATGGAGAGGAACCTACAAGTTTAGAGGACAACTTTCCGGACGCACAGTTATTTTCAGTCCATATCGTCGATGAATACTTTGTAGACAACATCTGGTACTTGAGTACAGGTACTGCACCACAAGAATATAAAACCACACAGAAGAAAAACTTGGTCGTCCGGGTTGCAGACTATCAGCTGATTACAGGACACTTATAAAAAATGGGTGTAAATAACATCTTATGAAGATACGTGCTAGAACACGAAAGACCAAGGATTTTAGCAGAAGCCCATGAGGGAATAGTAGGAGGACATTACACAGGCAAAGCTACCACACAGAAGGTATTTCGCCTAGGACTATGGTGGCTGACCATTCACAGAGACTCCAAAGAGTACTACCAGAGATGTAATGTTCGTCAGAGGGTTGGTAAACCCAATAGAAGGGACGAAATACCATTGCGACCACAGGTAACTTTGCAGGTATTCGAAAAATGGGCAATAGACTTTGTGGGACCAATTAACCCACTAGCAAAGAGGACAGGAGCAAGGTACATTATCACCATGACAGAATACCTGACAAGATGGGTGGAAGCAACGCTAGTCAAATATTGCAACACAGTAACAACAACACACTTTCTATTTGAAAAATTAATCACTAGATTCGGTTGCCCAAGAATTTTGATGAGTGACCAAGGCACTCAATTCATTAACAATACCATCAAGGCTATGACTGAGGAATTTGAAGTACACCATATCATCCACAAGAAAACAGAACAGTAGAAGCATTTAACAAAATCTTGGAAAACGCACTGACGAAGATCTGTAATGTCAACAAGGATGATTGGGACCTCAAAATACCAACAGTATTGTGGGCATACATGACCACATGCAAGAAGTTGATAGGACACATGCCATTCATATTGGTATATGAACAAGAAGCAGTGGTGCCATTAGAATTTATGGTCCCCAGTATGCGCATAACAACGATTACACACATGAAAGAACGAGGCGTAGTATAGGATAGGCTGAACCAATTGATTATTATCGAGGAAGATAGGATCCTAGCAGGGTTCCACCAACAAGTTCAAAAAGAAAGGGACAAAGAATGGCATGACATACATATCAAGAAGAAAAATTTCAAGGAAGGAGACTTAGTGTTGATGTATGATAGCAAATCCATTCAACATCCAGGCAAACTCAGAATGCACTGGTTAGGACCATACGAAGTAAAAAATGTCACATATGGGGGAGTTGTATAGTTGAAGGACTTAGGAGGCACAAAACTTAGAGGGATGATCAATGGGATCTGACTGAAACTGCACAGGGACATTCGACCACCCACAACTTGAAAGTCACCACGCGGTTTAAAAAAATAAAAATAAAGGATAACAAATGGTACCAACAGAGGTACAGTGCATCAAAAGTAGATGGAGAACACACACTCAGAATACAATCCCGACAAAGACAAGGCCAATGGTCAGTTCTACATGAAAACAAGAGGGAAAGACGGAGACAGAAAAAGAAGCGCTAAGTGATGAGGACTAGCAGAATTGAATGTCAGAAATGATTGATGGGATGTCGCATTAATCGCACTAACTTGAGATGTCGATGGAAAGTAATGGAAAGTACGAAGGAACCGTAGGTTGATTGAATCCGTAATAGAGGTAACGTCTTTGATAAGATTCACACGACGCCCATACAAAGAAAGGACGCGGGAGAAAAAATATTATTGTGAAATTGGAGAAGGTAGAGAGCGATAGAGCACACACAATAGAGATTAAAAGTTGCAAAGCTTACAGAGTTTGCAGAGGCTACTGAGCTCGACGAACAACATGTTTTTCCACCATGGAACCACCCAAACAAGAAGGAATGAGCCAGAATACCAGACAACCCAGAGTTAGGACTAGAGCACAAACGCAATCGTAAGGAAGCGAACAACAATGATCATCACTGACAGAATTTGTCAATGTGGATGAAATCCCATCATCGGATACGACACCAAGAAGCCCGACACTCGTGGTATAGGAAACCCAAAAGATGTCACCTACATGCATGAATATCAATAGGCCAGAAGAGGAGCAGGGTTGACAGAATGACAACATAGGAAACCAAGCACAACCATGAAGCCCCATAGAATCCCCAAGTGTCAACAGGACGACTCCAAATCGGGAAGAAGCGGTCGAGCCAGAAGAGTCACACACTACCATGTCGGAACACCCACGAGAGGGAGCAATGGAAGATGTCACTAGCCGACTAGAACAATATTCCAAATAACGATCAATGGAGGCTTGAAGCTCAAGTCAACCACCACCAAGAAAGGATAAACAAAAGGTACATAGGTCATCGCGCAGACAATCTACCTCAACAATTGTTTTTTTGCGCATACCCAAAGGGGTACAAGTGAAAGAAGATTTGTTAGGTTATGTAGAAAAACTAAGGTACTCAGACCATGATGTCAAGGACATGGACAAGCTCCCAGAGTTCACTAAGCAGGTCTATCTACATACTATGGGTGTAGATCCCTTTGGGGAACTGATTCATCAACCAGTCCAGTGGGTGGTAGGACTAGAAAAAACTGGGATTTTAGGTTGGTTGGACCTACCACACTTTGGCAGACGCCAGTATGCAAATAGTTGCATAACGAAGTTGATGGTGGTCACACATGGCGGAGATATATGTTTGGACAAGCTCGTCTCAATAGACGTAGAGCTCATTGCATACATCATAGGGCTTCCATCATGGGGCATGGATCCCACATAGTTTCTCGAGGAAAAAACAAAGGAGAAAGAACTCACTAAGGAAATGAAAAAGAAATACAGAACTAAAAGGGGGACGCACGAAATCATTATCAAACAGATTAGTGACATCGCGAGAAGAATGGCCACCACAATTATGGACTACAAGCTACTCAGAAAATGTCACAAGGAGGAATTCTCGGTCGGGGTTGTCGCAGCTGCAGCACAGTGTGTTGAGGGAACCATAATCAGCTGGGCCCCTTATTTGTTGAATCTGTTTCTAGATTACTGCAAGGATGCGCAGGATATGGGGATAGAATTTCATTATTCATGGTTGATCATGCTGATATCCAATATGGGATGGAAGGAACCAAACTATGCATTTTTTCCACCAGACCCAAACCCAATCATGGAGAAAGATACTTATCGCTTGGAGCCACTTCGGATGCCAAGAATAGAAGAATTAATGCAGCTATATTCGAAGTATATCTTCGTGACCTACATGAGACCTGTTATCCCTGATTTTTAGGGACAACCAGGAGATCATGTCTCGAGGCCTACAGATCCTAGACATGGAGTACCGAGAGAAGGAGTGACCTGAGCATGGCCCTGGAGGGCCCATCCTTTTCTTCTTCCATCAGCTTTATCTTGTCAGTAGCAGCAGCCTCCATCACCATCGGCTTGGTTTTGTATCGGACGAGGTTCTTGCTCCATGAGGTAATTGGTCTAGGTATCATGGTATGTGTCACTTTTGATCATTAAAACTTTTGAATATATGCATCTGATTCCTTTTATCTCTAACAACTACTTGGATCTTACATTATCCCACTTAATCATGCTTTGGGTAATTGACAAGGTATCCTAGCAAGCCCGTGCCCATAGGTTTGTGTTTTCCACTGGGGATTTATGAAAAGTGTTGTGGGGTATTCTACCCTACGGACTAATAAGCTAGGGCTCTAAGATTATACGCAGATCATGACTCTCAAGACTTAACTTTTAACCTTCTACCCGAATCTGAAACCCCCTTTTTTCCACATGCACACAAGAGAAGAATAAACCAACCTTTTTTCGACGGCTGAAGTAGATCCTCCGTTGAGCTTCTTGTCCTCTTGTTGTTGCTTCTCCTTCCACAAAGCTTCCTGCAATCAAAACAATACTATGCATGCATGCTATTGATCTATTATGGGGTTAGAGATAAAACACAAATCAAATAACATAGATGAGATTCATGTGTTTGGGACGGGAAAAGTATCTTTTTCATTAGCTTCAATATGAATCAACTTACAATGATTTCTGAGGCCGGTCACCGTTCCACGATCCTGATCCTGGGCTCTTCCTCTTCCTTTTGTCCTCCAACTGCTGCTTCTTGAGTTTCTCCTAAAGCTTGAGGCAAATCTAAAGGGATGGGACAAAACTGGCTTGGCAATTTGGCAGAGTTTCTTTGCTATGATTTTTTCTCCTTTGAATAGTACCCCTACCCCTCCTTTTATAGGCTAGAAGGAGCTAGGGTTTTTGGCGAACTCTCGGCCATGCATGGCTTGGAGTTTCAGTTAACTGACAAAAAGCCTCGTGTCCCGGCGGAAACTTTCCTGATTTTTTGCTTTGTTAGGTACCCGCGGGCTGTTTTGGGTTAGCCCGCGGATGCCTGCATGCAGTAAAAGGACAGCAAGCAGTCGCCCGCGCCTAGTGAGAAGTTAGGGCGCGGGTTGCTTGTTTTAGAAGGTTTTTTGAGGATTTGTTCAGCATGGCTTTGGCTAGGAAGAGGCATGAGTTGGCCTGATGCCAGGTAAACCTGTATGGTGCATTTTAGGGTTATAA
>ML779915.1:56541-72041 GCA_009831015.1 Picea engelmannii | reverse complement strand
GTCTTATATTCTTGCATATGTTTATAATTTGTTGATCTAAAAACCCTAGGTGACAAGCACACAAGTAGGTCCTTGTTTCATGTCCCCTAAAAGAGAAATTTTCAGCCATTGAAGAAGGAAGAAAGAGCCTAGCCATAGCTACAATCTTATTTCTTCTTCTCCCTGAGCTAGCCGTACTTTCAGAAGTTAGGAAGGAGGAGACGTCCCAGGCCTAGGTTATCTACACCTAAGGCCATCTTTATTCTAGAGTTTAGTGATAGAGCCTTGTTGTAGAAACACTCTCCGTCACTGCACTCTCTTGTCTTGATTTATATTTCATGCTAGTCATTTTGCCAAGTTAACCTAAGGAAGGAGGAGAGAGCACAAGGCCTTTCTTTAGAAACAGCAGAGTGAGCCTCTCTCCCCTAGGGTTCTGATTCTGAAGCCCTGCCATAGAAGCACTTCAAAACTCTTCCCTCCAGTCCTTTTCCATCCTCCTTCAACCCTTGCGTCCTCTATTAAATTGACTCCATAAGCCCTAAGGCACTGATCTTATACCTACAGCGTTGAAGTGAAAGTGATCAAACAAACCCTCAAACTTTTGCTAGATTAAAACCCTAACTAACTGCTAACCCTAGGAATGTTGACGTCACCCTTGGTTATTTCATCTTGACACAACAACGTTTCATTTTATAAGTAATTAAATGGTGTTTAAATAATTTATTGAATGAGGAATTGATTGGATACATTGATTGCTACATCATCTTGATATTTATTGGTGGAGTGATATTATTTCATTGTTGTATTAACAAACATTGACTTCGTCAATATTTATTGTTATAATTTCTTATATATTGATATCAAACAGTCTTATGAAGTACTAACCCATTAAATCATAGCTTCCATATATTGGTTTGTTGTTTCTTTGTTCCGGGTAGGTGTTCTTCTTTGGGCCTTCACTTCATTATTGGTTGTTTAGTCGGGACTATCTGTTTTGGTGGTGATCTCTGAAGGGAGAACTTTACTTTTTACTTTTAAACTTTTACCTCTTCAAAAATCCAGGTTACCAGGGACGTCTCCCCTGGGCCTAACCTCCCTAAATAGAAAGAACCTCCCCATCATGGTGACATTGTGTGGGATAGGTTCCTGTTACGCCAATTTGGCCTTCTAACTTATAGCCATTTGACCTAGCTACAAACTGTGCGATAACATTTTGGCATCATTGTCGGGGAACACTGAGTCATTTCTCCTCAAAATGACACATCTTTTCGGTAAGCCTTTCCTCAAATACCTTTTCTTACAAGCTTAGCTGGCGACTCCACTAGGGTGTTTTTCCTCTTTTTCTTTGGTAGTTTCAAGTAAACTATCTGGAGCCTCCACAAACTGAAAGGAGATTCAATAATCCTCCTTTGTCTTTCAGAAGGAAGCCTCCCTTGAACTCTCATGTTGTCAAATCACTTTTTAGGAAGAGCCTTCCTTTAAGAATCATGTCTATCTCTCAGACCACTACAACGAACCTAGACAACAATCAAAGACAATGTTCATCTACTATTTTCAAGCCGTTAGACATGTCAGCCATGCGTGGCTACCCTAAGCAAATGCCACCCAAGTATGAGAAGTGGTTGCCTAAGTTTGCCAGTACTGATGCAATCAATGCCGAAGAGCATATGAGTAAATTTTGGGCATTCTTTCATCTTCAACCCATTAGTGATGATGTTGAAGATCTAGTCATGAATTTGTTCTTTGCCACCCTTTATAATGCCTCAAGGTGTTGGTACCTAAGCCTTCCTGATGGAAGCATCAAAACTATGGACAGACTTGAAGAGGCCTTTCTCAAAAGATGGAGTGTCAAAGAAGACCCTAATATTATTCTCACACAACTAAATAACCTTGCCAAAGATGAAAATGAGTCTATTCATGAGTTCCACACCAGATTCGAAGCTTTACTGCAAATAATTCCCGCAAGCCATCATCCAAAAGATGATTACCTCGTCCATGCTTACACCAGATATTTCAATGGCCAACTAGGGTATCTTCTTAGAGACAAAAACCCCCAGTCCATTCAAGAAGCCCAAGAGATCACTACTAAAATAGAGGGAAACCTCCTTTCATCCAAGATTGAGCCTTTTGCTAACCCAAGGGGGAGAATAGACACTAAACCAAAGATAGTTCACAATGCTGAGACTACTTCAGAGATATGTACCAGTATCGCCAAACTACAAGATTCTATGGATGGTATCATAAATAATCAAGAGGAAATGATGAGTAGGATCGTCAAGTTGGAAAGATCTCAGACCCAGGCACCCAGGGTCCCGTACAAAGGGAAATTCCAGAAAGGGGGCCAATTTTATAAACCAAAGAATGAGAATGAAGTTCCAAACAGTTTGGCCCCTGCAAACATTGTTGATGAAAATCCTTGGTGCCTAGAATGCAGCGAAGCACATTGGGAACATGAGTGCCCCTACAATAGTGGCCATCAACAAGTCAACAACATGGATAGTTTCATGGAGTTCCCTCAGATAAACATCACAGATGCAGAGCATCAGGAAGCCATGAAAGAAGCATCCAAATCAACAAGGATGGCAGTGATAAACAACCTGGATCAAGAACCATGAGAAAAGATAAAGAAACAATAATTTCAGGTGTACAGAAGAAAGAATTTCAAACAACCAGCTGTTGATCAGGCAAACCCCCCACCCTTGGAAATTCTTCTTCCCAAGACATCCAAGGCTAGCAAGGTTGACCTGAACTTTGACTTCGAAGGGGAATTATCAAAGATGCATGTAAACATCCCCCTAAGAGAAGCAATCAAGATCCCATCCATCAAGGAACGATTTGACACTTTCTTTTTGGCATCAAATAAGAAATGGACCCCCCTATTATGCTACAAGTTGATCACTTCAAGGTCCAATATGGTGAAAGCCCTCCTTTCTTCATGACTTTGACAATGACCGGCAAAATTCTCAACAATTTCATGTTAGATACAGGTGTTGGTGCCAACATGATGTCACTCAAAGTCATGCGACAAGTGGGCTTGAAGGTCACACGGCCTTACAGAAATGTATGTGGTTTCGAATCTAAATCCATACCCACACATGGGGTGGTTGAGAATGTTGAAGTTCGCCTAATGGAATACTCTGAAAAGATGGTCCATGTTGACATTGTGGTGGTTGATGTCCCATATGTGTGGGGAATGTTGTTATCTAGGAAGTTTGGTGCAATGTTAGGTGGCGCCCTTGAGATGGACCTCACATTCTTGCAATTGCCTTTGAAAAATGGAATGGTAGGTCGTCTACTCAATGTGCCAATAACTGGGCACCATGTGCTGGATATTATTCACCCCGTCAATAATGACAAAGCACAAAATGAGATGATACAAACTCTTCAAAAGTATTCTCCAGAAGACATGCCCTTTGCAACAGAGGAGGACTTTGATCATATCGAATGGCCCAAGAGATAAGAATACCAACAACTCCTAGATGAATTCAAGAACAAAGAAGTTGGGTCGGTGAAGATATTAAAGAAACATGAAGATGATGTACAAATCCACTCGTCTCAACAAGAGGTTTTTACAGCAGAAGCCCACCCTCCTCCCTCGGCACAATACACCAGGGTTGTCCAAGGAATGACCAAATAAAAGGTTAGGAAGTACAAAGAGGGAGACATGGTATGGATGTGGGATACCCAGAAAGGAGAGCCAACTAATGTAAAAGTAAGCACTCAGTCATGGCTCGGACCCTTCAAAGTTGGAATGGAATCAATTAATGACTCATATTATCTATCCACTCTGGAGGGAAGAAGGCACCTATTACCCATCAGTGGGCACCTCCTCAAACCCCACCAAGGTGGGGGGATTTGATTTCACAGGTAAGTGAAGGTAAGTAGGAATTTTTCATGTATTATACCATTTGCATTTCATGTTAGTTTGCTTCCACACTTGCATTGTTGATTGTTTTATTTTCAGTATATATATATATATATATATATATATATATATATATATTTATGTATGCTAGGCTGGCATTACCGCCCCATTTTTTTTACTGATGCCCCTATCGAGTTTGAGCAGGTCTGCAGGTTATGCTAGAGATGCTGAGGTTCTCATGCACTCTATGGTGAGCACATTGTTATAACCCTAATTTTCACCATACATGCTTACCTGGCATCAGGCCATCTCAGATCCCTTCTTTGCCAAAGCATTGTTGAACAACTCTTTAAAAAACCTCTTTTATAGGGTCCCACACACCCTACTCCATTACTGCACGCATGTACATGCCAGCTGACCTCAAACAACCCGCGTGGACCTACAAAATCATGGAAAAAGGAAAGTTGCCAATGAAACACATAGCTTTGGGTGAGTTAACTGAAACTCCTGGCCATGCATGGCCAAGGGTTCATCCAAATACCTAGCTTCTTCTAGCCTATAAAAGAAGGGTTAGGGGTCCCATTTGGAGGAGGAGAAAAAGAGTAAAGAAACTCTTCCCAATTGCATATTCCCATTGTCCCAACCCTTTAGCCATCCTTGTGCAAGAAGAGATACAAAGCAAAGAAGTTGGAGGACATTTGAAGAGGATCCCGGGATCAGCATTCGCGGAGCAGTGGCCGGTCTCGACATTGTAAGTTGATTCATTAAAGTTAATAATAAAGAAATACTTTTCCCGTTCCACTATATGAGTTCTTCATAGTTCAGTAAATATATGTTTGAATCTCTAACCCATTAGTATATAGGTAAAATGCATGTGTAGTTTGTTGCTTGTTTTGTACATAGGTTAGCCTTGGGAGGAGAGCTGCCAATAAGCGGTCAAGCGTGAAGAATGATCGACATCAACCATCCAGAACAAGGTATGTTGGTCTAACCATGTATTCACCGAAATGAAATGGGGATTAAGTCTTGGATGAAAGTAGAAAGTAGTTTTCTTTCGGTCATATCTGCATGCATAACATAACCCTATTTTCTAGTCCATAAGGGGATTTCCCTCAGGGGAAGTCTCTAGGATTCCTGGGAGTATTTTTGGGTAGTTTTAAAAAAATGGTTTTCCTGCCTGTTTTTTGAAGTTTTTGCAAAGTCTGAGCTAGCAGAGAGTCTGGTTTTCCATACCAGTTGTCTCTGTTAATTGCTTGACTATGTTTTCAAGACCCACAGAGGTACACATGGCCTGCATAAGGTCTACACGCGTGTACCCGCGCCCTACTCTCTTACAGCCCGCGTGTGAACGCTAGCTAAAGAGGTAGCAGTAGCGTGTATATTCCAGAAAATTTTTGAGGCAGTCATCCTCTTCCCTGTCAGAATCAAACATTCTCAGGGTTTTTTTGGAATTATTTCTAAGTCTTGGCTGTTTTCTATCTTTTCTCAGATTGGTTTGTTCTACGGATTTTTTCCTTACATTATTTGCTTTTTCTATTAAAGAGAGTGTCCAAGCCTTCAAGAGATCCTGGTTCTCAATATCAGTGGTCTCTTCCTGGTTTGGATTGCCTGTTGTTATTTTTTTCATAGTTTTAGAGATACACACGACATGTAGAAGGTCAGCCCGCGTGCACACGCCCTCTGGATCCATACAGCTCGCGTTCGCAAGCTTGTTGTTGGATTATCAGTAGCGCGCTTGTGCAGGATAGTTTTTGTTAAGGGTAAGGCAGTCATCCTTTCCTTTGACAAGAGTTATACCTCTCAAGTTTTTGAATCTCTGTCCTAGGAGTCAGTAGCTTAGGGTTAATTTTATCCTTATCTTGCTTTTTTCATTTAAAAGTCCTCATTAAAAAAAAAAACTTTAGGGTTTTTAGACAAGTGTGAGAGTCATTTTTTAAGTTGCTAGGGTGTGATTTTTTGAAGTGATTCTTTGTGATCTGCGATTAGGCCAGAATTGTTTTTCTTGGTTTTTACTTGTTGGTATTTTTCCTTTTTTACTTTATCAGCATTTAAATAAAATAAAAAAAAATCTCTTTCATTTTCTTGTTTGGTTGAAAAGTGTGATTTTACATTAGTAGCCAGGGAAAAATATTTGTTTTCTTAAGTTCTTGATAGTTTACTTAGATCGTAAGTAGCTCGTAGTCAAGTGAAATCCTTCTTTAAGTTTGTTGATTCAAAAGATCTTAGAAAAATAAAAATAATTTTTTTTTTGAAAAGTTGTTGAAAATTTATGTTAAGTGAAATTTTTGTTTCCAGCTTTCTGTTCATTTTTTACTTTCGTCTTTCAAAACATCATCAGTTTCACTTTCATACCCCTTGACATAAGATAATATATAAAATTAATGCTAAATCTAAAATTTATTAGACTTTTATGTTTGTAGGGTTAACCAACTAGTTCAGGATTAGGGCCTTGGATTAGGTTGGAGAGAAAACTCTTCAAGCCCATTAAAATCAAACATTGGAGTCTGAGTTAGGGATTGTCTAAGTCCAGTATCATGAAAGTTATCTAGGCCCCCCTCTAACACAGGGGATAAACATGAGATCGCTTGTAGAAAGATAGTGGAGATAACCCCTCCAAAGATGGACCAATCGTAGTGGAGAACACATATAGAGGGCTTGTTTTGGGATTCCATCGATTGCATTTGCCACGGGGCTTCGTGGGTCTTGAATTCATTCGAGGTCCTCAGTTGTCTTCTGGACCACTTTCTTTCAATACCCTTGACAGGTTTCAGGCTCGATACCCTGCTCATTGTGCTCTACCCGACTTTCGACTGTACCCGCCTGGTGATTGTTTGCGCACTGGCAACCTAGTTGCCTATCTTTTTTAGGGACATACACAGGTGATTGTGGGGGTATACCATGGTACCTAGGAAATAAATCGAGCCACGCTTTGCAGAGTATACCCGAAGGGTGCTTCTATTTTCGAGTTACACTTGCACCGGTAAGTTGCTCTAGTGTTGGTTGTTGTAACTGTTCTTCCAATTAATTTAGTGTTTGCCTGTCTTATCTTCTAGGGATTTTTTTTTAGTGTGTATTGTTTTTTGAATGGTTAGACTACCCTAGTGTGTCTTTGATATTCTCACATAGTGGAGGATCATGAGCTCTGCCGGTCATGAAGGCTTCTTGGCCTATTGTCGGTTACACTGAAGCCACCCCCGCCACCACTAAGGAGAAAGCTAGACCAACAAGGGTCTTTTGAAGCGACCAGGTCACAAGAAATTGTGCCTGACCAACATCCATAGGAATCAAGAATTTTAGACCTTGGATCGCACGCTTTTGGTCTAGTTGAAACCTCTACCACTAATCTTTCAGCACCCACCATCGTACGGATTCATCCTTACGAGTGGCAGACAGTGTCACACAGTAATGGAAACAAATGTTGTTACTCCTTCTGAGAATTATTCAATTCCCACTACGGTTGTCATGACATGAGAGTTTTGACCTCCTAACCCAACGTCACCGGTCCGAGCCACCCTGGTTTCGACCGCCACTACATCACACAGTGGTCCAATCCTGTCTTTGGCGGGGGCCACAACCCCTTTCATACCAAGTGTGACAGGCCTTCTGTTCTCATACGGGATGCCTAGTTTAGGTACAAGTCCTGTACTTTCCTACTCCACTTCACAGATTTCAGGTCTGGGGGCAGGGAGCTCTACCTCTCCTCTGCAAGGACACATGGGGGGAACTCCTCCTCCTTTTAATGCTTTCCCTTACAGGGGAGGTCATATACCTCCTTCGTCCCCTTCACTCGGTGGCTCGCATCAGCAAACCGTCGGGCAACCTATACACCATAGTTTACTTGGAGTGGGGAGTCAAGGACCACCTTCGCATAATATGTCGGTAGGTTCGACACCATTTTCTTTGTTCGGTGCATTTGGTAACAACGCCTTCTCGTCAGCTACTTTCCCAACTGGGAGCAAACCTGGTTTCGGACAATTTATTCCTATGCAGGGTACTATTCCGGCACAGGGGGCACACCCAGGAACTTCTTCCGTATCAAGGCCTTGGAATCCTTGGCAAGGATCAGTTCCCTTGTCAGGAATGTTGATCTAGGGTAATTCTTTTCATAATCAATGGAACCCCGAACAAAGCACTATGCCTATCCCCACGGGACCGACATGGAGCAATCCTTCCCAAAGTCCTTTGAATGTAATGCATACCCAACCATCTATATACTATCTCGAAAATCCGTCGATGATGTGTCATCACACGCAAAATCCATATGTTGGCCATGGCCATTGTTTCTACCAGAATCCAAGGCAGCAACCGAACTTTTCCTGGCAACCTGGTGCTAGTCAAACTCCAGGCCCCTTTTCCGAGGTTATCACCAACAACCCAAACTACCCTTCCTGGAAACCTTACATTTGCCAGACATGACAAGGTTGTTGAATGACTCTATCTGTCACAATCTGCATTGGCATCCTTTGTTGACGAAGTTTCCTTCGGACATCCCAAAGTTTGAAGCTAAGCCTAATGAGGATCCAAGAGATCATGTGACTACCTTCCATCTTTGGTGATCATCTAACTCGTTGAAAGACGACTCTGTACAGTTGCGATTGTTTCAATGTGCTCTCATTGGGAGTGTCACGAAATGGTACATTGCGCTCGACTACTCAAGATACTCTTCCTTCAGTGAACTAGCGATGGCTTTCCTAAACCATTTCTAGTTTCCTGTGAGATACGACGCTGGCACCGAATTGCTACCCAATTTCTCACAAACTAAAGTGGACCATATCTCTGATCACATTCAAGAATGGATATGCAGAAAGAGTTTAATTAAGGTACCAGTCCCACCATCATTCCTGCTCGAGTGGTTTCTTAAGTCTTTGGTAGCACAGTTGTCCAAGGACATCGCGACGTCGGGAGTTTTTTCCAAAGAAGACGCCATCATGAGAGCTCAACAAATTGAGCTAATCTATTCTTAGTCTGGTTTATTATACGAGATTTTGCTAGATGCACCACGCTCAATACTTGATAACACCAGACAGAGAGTTGGACCACATGCCAATAGTATTGTTGGTTTAGCACAAACAAAGTCTGTCGAGCAACTAATGAATCAGTTGCAACAATTGTCTATACAACACACAGTGGCCAACCAAACTACTACTTTGGCTGCTCCCCCTACCAAAACGTGGGATGTACACATAGTGCAATCGACTAATCCAAAGGCCACCCAGCAGCCCGAAGGAAAGAAAAAACAATGAAAGAAGGGTAAGGGGGATAAGAAACCCACCAATAATGCTGGCGAGGGTAATACTGAGAAATGGAAGGTGAGGTATCCATGCAACCTATGCACGGAGGACCACTCGACCCACCTTTGTCCCTGGCTTGCAGAGGCCCAAAAGTTTGTGACACAACAACAACCTGCAGTGTTAACCAATCCATTCCAACATGGGAAAAATCTAACTCAAGCCTCTACAAGCACGGAAGGGGGCAGCCAAGGACCCTCTTCATATTCAACCAACCCTACATCCGTGAATGTATATATGGTGAAGGGTGATGCTTTTATATCAACTAGAGCGCATGACTATAGTAAACCAAGCACTTTTGAGAAGGGAAAAGTAGTTGAACTCCCATCTCTTCCTCTACAGATTGAGAAGACGTTGGGTGAAATAATGACACACATCCCCAAAGGTGCATTCAAAAAATCTTCTCACAACCCAAACTCAAGGGCCGCCCAGAACTACTCTGTGGTGGAGGATTTATCACAAACCCCTTGTGGGATGTTCTCTTTGGAGGTCCTCCAAAGTTTCCCTTCCTAGAGGAAAGCCTTCTTAACCACTTTAGGATCTACTGAGACTTGTAATTCGGGTACAATCATGTTGGATACAACTGACTTAAAACCTCATCTTCCTTACCACGTAGAGTTTCAAATAGTAGTGGCTTGTCCCACAAAAAATTTTACTCGAAATATCTTCCGCATGGTGGTTGATAAGGGTGCCTCAACATGCGTTATGTTGTTGGCATATTGGAAGGCTATTGGCCAGCCCGTTTTGTCTCCGTCACCTACTCTCCTCACCGCGTTCGACGGTTGCTCATTCCAACGACATGGTATCCTTCCTTCTTTTCCCGTGCAGTTAGGAGGGAAGACCATGTGTGTCAAAGTAGAGGTAGTTGATTCCCCATCGACTATAATCTCTTGTTAGGAAGGAATTGGACTTATGCCATGCAAGTTGTGGTTGCAAAAGTTTTCTGGGTCTTGTTGTTTCCACGCAAGGGCCGAATAGTGACCATCGATCAATTGTATTTCTCCAGACCTGACCCTGCATTGGGGGCATCCACGGTCCCGATGATTGATAATACTCAACCAGGTTTTGTTAATGTAGGGGTGGGTTTGTGCCCATCTCTGATGAGTACCTTCGATTACCTACCCCCGCAAGGTGATATCAAGTTTATATCCAATCACCATAAGGTTGAGATTTTTCAAGTTTCGTCATTCCTCACAACTTACTTCGATGATCCGTGGATACTTCCTTCCCCATCGGCCATGATGGATGGGACAGGGCACCTAGGCATGTACATTCCCTTGTCCGCAGCAGAAGTAGCATACTCTCTAGTCCAACAAACTTCAGCTAACAATGATCCAACTCCTGCACCAGAGTTCGATCCACTTCCAGAGCCTATTTGGTCTCAGAGTTCTCTTGCTGGCACCGATTCATTAGACTTGGTTTTTCCCTCTGACAAAGAAATAATTGAAGCACTGACTAGTCCAGACAAACCCTGGGAAGATCTTCATCACAGATCATACTTCCTCCCAGAGTTAAGCCAAATCGAAGTAGGAGAATTCACTGTGACTATGACGGGAGATCGGTCTTGTCCTATTAATCTCTTAGCTACCCACGAAGTTTATGCTGAGGGTAATATGGAAACCATCGCTGAAACCATATCGATCAATATCTCCCGAAACCCTGGCATCGTGGAGAATGTTTCTGTCGGAGATGACTACTCCCCCGGAGAGATTCAACTCTATACAGATCTTTTTAAAGAATTATGCGATGTTTTTGCCTGGTCTTATGAGTAAATGCCAGGCATCAATCCAAAAATAGTTGAACATGAAATCACAATGTATCATGATGCCAAGCCTGTTTGGAAAAAGCTTCATCCAGTTAATTCTAAGAAAGCAACAACCATTAAGGTTGAGATTGAGAAATTGCTAAAAGTCGGTTTTATCTATCCTATCCATTTGACCCAATGGGTGTCAAACTCCATGTCGGTCAATAAAAAACAAGAAACAATTTGTGTATGTACAGACTTCTGTGATTTGAACAAGGCCTATCCCAAAGATAATTTTCCCACACCTTTCATCGACCAGATCATTGACGAATGTGTGGGTTGTGAAGCATTTTCTTTCATGGATGGTTTTTCAGGATATAATCAAATCCAAATCAAACTCAAAGACCAACACAAAATGGCATTTATTTGTCCATGGGGTACATTTGTGTATCGTAAGATGCCTTTCGGTCACAAAAATGTTGGAGCCACCTTTTAGCGGGCCATGTATTTTTCTTTCCATGACCTCAAGCATATAGTCGAGGCCTATCTAGATGATTTAGCATCTCAATCTCACAATATAATGGATCATCCCACACACCTCTGACTTATCTTCAAACGTTGTCGCTACTTTCAGATTCGATTGAATCCAAACAAGTACAGTGTCTACGTAATGTCAGGATGATTGTTAGGTTTCATAGTGTCAACAACAGAGATCATGGTTGATCCTCTCAAGGTTGAGGCAATAATTTAGTCCCCCCCCCATGCACAATCCTTCAACTTTAGAGTCTACAGGGCAAGGCGAATTTTCTAAGACGCTTTATTTCTAACTACGTTGAGATCACCAAGGGCTTTATGCGCTTACTTAAAAAATATGTTCCCTTTTGTTGGGACGATGCCACTCAATGCTCTTTCACCGCATTAAAACATGCACTCACAACTGCCCCTCTACTCCGGCCACCTAACTATAACAAAGATTTCTTATTATATTTGGTTGCAGCAGAGTCAACCATTGGCATGGTCTTAGTTCAGGAAGATGACTTGTTCTCAAAATATGTCATCTATTACCTGATCTGAGGCCTCATAGGACCAGAACTCAATTATTCTCATACCAAAAAAATTATGTTGGCAGCAGTCCATGTTGTTCAATGGTTCCATCATTATGTTCTGTTTCGCAAGACCACCGTTATTGTTGTCGTGAATCCATTTCAGTACATGTTGACATGACAGGTAATAGGTGAAAAAATCAGTAGATGGATAGTCATCCTCCAGGAGTTTGACTTATATTTCGTTTCAGCGAAGTCCAAAAAGTCACTGGTCTTCACAGAACTTATTTCGGAACTTCCGGTTGAGTCAGGTGATCTTATGCCCGAAGAGTCGCCTATTAGAGGAGATATTTTTTTGATCACCTCTTCGGATCCCTGGTACAGAGATATACTTATCTATCTCTATACTTTGAAGTGCCCCACTACTGCTTCTCGTGATGAGTGTCAACGTATATGCCATCAAGCTAAGAATTATCTCATACTCAATGATACATTGTATTGGAGAGGTGTAGACTGCATCCTACGCCGATGTCTCACTCACGAAGAAGTGGTTATCGTGATTAACAATTTCCATACCGGAGCTTGTGGTGGTCATTTGTCTGGGTTAGAAATAGCCCAAAATATTCTATGACCAGGTTACTTCTGGCTAACACTTATCAAGGATTGTATCGAATCAGTCAAGAAGTGCCATCCATGCCAAATCTTCTCTTGAAAGATGAGGGCACATCCCGCTCCCATGTTTCCTGTCATCACAGTTGGTCCCTTCACCAAGTGGGGGATTGATTACACTACATGCAACCCTCCTTCAGCAAGGGGGCACCACTATATCATCATAGTTGTAGACTACTTTACAAAGTGGGTCGAGGCTATGCCAACGTTTAAAGATGATGGAGAGACTGCAACTCTCTTTTTATTCAACCAGATAATAGCAAGGTTCGGCATCCCAAGGGAGATTGTCACTGACCATGGTAGTCACTTTCAAAACAAGATTATGACCGAGTTAACATCAAATATTGGGTTACGAAAGGAACATTCATCACCTTATTACCCCCAAGCAAATGGTCAGGTGGAATTTGTGAACAAAACTCTTAAGACCATGCTACAACAAACGATCGACTCAACCAAGTCAAATTGGCATTTGATGTTATATTCGGCATTATGGGCTTACCAAACATCTTTTAAGACTGCAACCAATTTCTCACCTTTCCAACTCGTTTACGGGCTGGAGGCAGTCTTGCCTATTGAATGTCAAATCCCATCTCTAAAGTTGGCAGTACAGTTATTTTCAAACACTTCTCCACTCGAAGAACGGTTAGTATACCTTGAGAAGCGTCGTGATGCAGACTTGGCCAACAAGGCTCACAAACATAAGGTCAAGTATCAGTATGATAGGTCTATTCGTCCTTGGATTTTCTCTGAAGGCGATCTTGTCCTGGTCTATGACCAAGATAAGGACCCCCTGGGGGCAGGAAAATTCAAACCCATGTGGTTCAGACCTTTCATCATAAAAGAGGTTTTAAAAAAGGGCATTTATCATCTCATTGAATTTGAAGGGAATGCTTTGGCGGAGACTAGAAATGTGCTCTACCTCAAGAAGTATTACTGATAGGCAGGTCACTGTGAGTAACTTTTTGTAACATATATATAGTCTTTGTACTATTACTTTTTAGTTTCTTTTAGTGTTGTGGACGTGTCGTTAATGTTATCTTTCGTCATTGTGGCAGATGTCAAGTGATTCTGAGGTGTTCATTGGGTATGCAGATGGTGCTAGTCGGCACACTCAGAGGCTTGCCTCCACAGCTTGGGTAATCTTTACACCTCAAGGCTAGTTATTATCTTTCGGAGGTATATGCTTAGGTGACACCACAAATAATGTAGCCGAGTATAGTGCAGTTATTGAGTTGCTTCGTGATGCTTTGTCATTGGGTATCTCTCATCTTCGAGTCTATATCACTCAACTGGTTGTGTCTCAGTTAAACAGAGTATACCAGGTTCATGATCCAACTTTACACCGACGATTTCTTAGGGTACGTCTCTTAGAACGAAACTTTGATTATATTACATATTTTCATGTTCCTAGGAGATTAAACCAAGTTACAGATACTCTAGCTAATCAAATTTTAGATTGGCATCTTGCATATATATGAAAGAACATTCACATAAATATGTAAATAAATTTTTTATACATGATCCATAAGACACAAAAGACAAGAAAAAAAAAAACCATATATAATATCATAAAGTAACCAGAGTACACCGATGGATGCAAGCACCTCAAAAGTAGGACCAATAATGAGTCATAGGGATTATGCCCTCAAAAAATATACAAATAGTGCTCAAGGCATGTCAAAATGTCTAGCTAAAGTCATGGCCTATGGGCCCTGTTATACTAATCCACAGCGTTCGCTAAACGCCGAAATAACCGGACCCATGTTCGTGGTGCCCCCACTACATGAGGCTACATAGATGGTGGCAGGTCCTCAATCTCTGCCATCGGGACTGTGCGAGTGAGCACAGTAAAGTTATGCTCAACTCGTCTCAATACCCTCTCAGCCTCCCCGGCTGGAAGATCTCCTGCTACTGCTGGTCCCCCTGCAGCAGCAGGTGCGGCCCCTGGTCAAGGACGACTCATGTTCCTCGCATAGTCAGCGGGTCGAATTGGTCCCACGTCTACACACAATGAACACATTTCCGTCGAATACTCTGGCATAACAAAAACAAATGATATATATAACAAAACAACATAAAACTTACATATGTTTAAAACACAAAAAAAACTACAAGGGTGGAGACTTACCCATCTCCCCTCGCTCCTCACCAGGAGGTACGAGTATCTCAGGGCCTCTCGAGAAATCAATCCCGGCATAGGGGTAATCCTCTATAACCAGGATCTGTCATGATCGCCATGCAAAGAAATCATCATCGAAGGACTCATTGGTCCTTCCGCCACCCTGTCACGGCAGTAATACTGCCCATCTACACATAGCAGGAAGAGAGGCCTGATGTCCTCGTACCACTACTCGAGGACTAAAACTCGAAACTCTCTCAAAAAAAAACAAACACAGAATGGTCCTGAACCCGAAGTTCCTATGTGTCCGCAAACGATACAAGGGAGGAATGAGGATCGCAAACATACAAGTTCAAGGCACAAGGACAAGACTGATGTTCTAGGAAATGATACTCGGAAAAAATCCTCCAGTGGCCAAAGGTGTTAAAACGCAGACGCAAACTGTTACTAGGCTGATGGGTAAAGGATGCAAATGCGGTTGCCAGAACACACAATGGTAACGTCCTTCAATGTAATTTTAACGAGCCCAAAGAAGGGAAGCTCGGTGATTTTTCATATTTAGAGAGTCTAAAAAAACATAAAAGGAAACTCCATTGGGGTACCTTTTTCGTCAATAGTCTAGTTGGTTTGAAAAAGGGGTAAACTAGCATCAACTAGACGTCGATTCAAAAACCATTTTAACGAGTGTGACAAGGACAAGATCACTCGGCTATTTTTTCAATTTTAAGGAGTCTGAAAAAAGCTTAACTATGGACTCCGTCAGGAATGTTCTTCTGGACCTTTTAACGAGTGT
>ML779915.1:20829-56441 GCA_009831015.1 Picea engelmannii | reverse complement strand
TGATTCCCCCCAATCCCACTCCACCAACACCCGTCACTACTGCAAGTACCACTACCACCAACCCTTCCAGTAGTAAAGGGTTGAGGACTAAATTTTCATGTGCTATATGTTCAGAATATGGCCATTACACTCACCATTGCCTAGCACTGCCACGTTTTTGGCAGACATTAGCGGCTGTATGCCAGAACTTCCAGAATAACCCATGCCCCGCCACGCCCTCTTCAAACATCACTGACATTCGTTATGTCACTACTTCAGTTAACAAACGTATGAGATGCCCTTGCTCTCTTTGCGATTCACTGGCTCATTTTACATACCAGTGTCCGATGATCATCGAATATCGGCAACGTCAGTTGGCCCTGCTGCACCGACCAGCAGAGGTAATTGACCTGACTTCGCCATCGGCAGATCTACACGTCATTTCTCCCGAGACCGAGGCACTCCCTACGCCTCCATGGTTCTTAGATGACGTATCTGAGGATTTACCCCGTAACGCACCCAACTCTCCTGCCCATTCCTCTACGGAGACTCTCCATCCCACCACCACGGGTACCCCTCAGTACCTCAATATATGGTTTATGTCGAGTGAACCCTCACCCTCTCCCAGCATTACCCCCTCTGTTTCTTCAGTGGGGGCCAACCACACTATCACTGAGATCACTCCTCAAGATCCATTATATTCTCGTCGTTTCCAATGCGATGAAGAAATACTGGAAGAGCTACAACACCCGGATTCTCCCTAGGACGCACTACATCATCGTGCTCTCTTGCTTCCACAGGAAACCTTCATGCCTCCTAGCCTCAATCCTGTTTACGCGGTCGAAACCAAAGATTTTATCCCATCAGGGATTATCGATTGGTTCAAGAATCCCATTCCTGCCCCTTACGCTTTTGAAGAAGGTAATATGGCCAACATCTCCCCCACCATCAAAATCGACATTTCCATGAAAAATGGTGTCGTCGAAGAAATCATCATTGGAGCTGCTTGCACTCCTCAAGAAATTGTCGCATACAAATCCCTCTTCCAAGAGTACAGGGATATCTTCGCTTGGTCATACACAGAGATGCCTGGTCTCGATCCATCTATCGTCGAGCATCGCATCGACACATGGCCTGACATCACACCCATTCGCCAGAAACAACGACCGCTACATCCATCCAAGGCCGCGGCGATCAAAGCCGAAATTGACAAATTACGTACAACTGGGTTTATTTACCCCATCGCTTACACTTCATGGGTTTCCAACCCTGTCCCCGTCGACAAGAAACAGGGCACTATCCGCGTCTGCACAGACTTTCGCGATCTCAATAACGCATGTCCCAAAGACAACTTTCCAACACCCTTCATTGATCAGGTTATCGACGACTGTGCCGGCCATGAGGCTCTCTCCTTTATGGATGGATTCTCTGGATATAACCAAATTCAAATCCACCCAGTCGATCAGTATAAAACTGCATTCATTACCCCGTGGGGTACTTTCACATATCGTGTCATGCCTTTTGGCTTAAAGAATGCCGGCGCAACTTTCCAGCGGGCGATGACATACATATTTCACGATCTGGCTGAAATCATCCTCGCCTACTTAGAAGACCTCACAGCTCGATCTAAGAAATGCACCCAACATCTCGATGATTTACAAATCATCTTTCAACGATGCCGCCAGTACAACATCTGCTTGAATCCCCTCAAGTGTGTGTTCTCTGTCACCGCAGGGCGCCTCCTTGGTTTTATCGTTTCACAAAGAGGTATCATCGTGGACCCCCTCAAAGTCAAAGCCATCACCGAAATTACACCTCCTCAGAATATACGACAACTTCAAAGTCTACAAGGCAAAGCCAACTTTCTTAGATGCTTTGTTCATGATTACACTATACGCGCACATGGTTTCCTTTGCTTACTACATCACGACATCCCTTTTCATTGGGACAACTATGCCCAACAGTCATTTGACGATTTTAAAACAACACTTTCCAATGCACCTTTGATTAGTGCACTGGAATACAGTCGCAACTACATCCTCTATGTATCAGCATCAGCTGTATCAGTAGCCGGCGTCCTCGTCCAGCTCGGAGACGACAATCATGAACACGTCATTTACTACGTTAGTAAGAACCTCTCTGGGCCTCCCATGAAGTACAAACATGAAGAGAAACTTGCTCTTGCAGTTGTCCTTGCAGTTCAGAAACTGCATCATTACATTCTGCTTCGCACCACCAAGGTCGTCGCAGATTCCAACCCTATGCAATATTTGCTCAGTTGTCGCCAAGTTAACGGTAAATTTGCTCGATGGATCGTTATCCTTTAGGAGTACGACCTCAAGTTATCGACACGAAAGAGTAAGAAGGCCCTCGTTCTCGCTGAACTTGTCACGGCCCTTCCCTCTGACATACCCAGTACCCCCGTCAACACTGACTTTCCTGACGAACATCTCTTTTACAACGCTTCCGATGATCCTTGGTATGGCGACCTTCTCATCTACCTGCGAACTCAAAATTTCGGTAACCACCTATCACGAGATTATCGTCAGTGCATTCACCATCAGGCCCCCCGCTATCTCCTCATCGGAGACATCCTATATCAGCGGGGCGTTGACACCATCCTTCATCACTGCCTGACTATTGACGAGGCCGACAGAGTCTTAAATGACTGCCACAGCGGAGCATGTGGGGGCCATCTTTCGGGTATATCCACGGCTCAGAAGATTATCCGGGCCGGTTATTTTTTGCCTACCTTGTTCCATGATTGCATTCATGCCGTGAAACGATGTGAGCAATGTCAGCTCTATGCCAACAAAGCCCGCGCTCCCCCCGCTCTTCTTCATCCTGTCATTACTGCAGGCCCCTTTTGCAAATGGGGCATTGACTTTATGACTTGTAATCCCCCCTCCAGCAATGGTCACAAATACATTGTTGTCGCTGTTGATTACTTCACCAAATGGGCCGAAGCTATGCTCACTTTCAACAACACCGCTGACACTGCAGCGCATTTTTTCTTCAACCACGTCATATCACGTTTTGGCATACCACTCCAAATCGTTTCCGATCATGGGAAACACTTCGAGAATGAGATCTTCGTCGAACTCTCATCTCGGTTAGGCTTCTCTCATTAGTTTGCCTCACCATATTACCCCCAGTCAAACGGACAGGTCGAGGCAGTAAACAAAGTCCTCAAGACCATGTTACAACGCACGGTCAATAAACATAAAACCAATTGGCATCATATGTTATTTTCCGCGCTATGGTCTTATCGAACGATAGTCAAGACCGCTACGGGTTTCACGCCATTTCATTTAGTCCATGGGGTCGAGGCAACTCTTCCCATTGAGTGCGAAATTCCCACCATTCGCACCGCAATTGAGCTTTTACCTGACACTGCTCCAATGGAGCAACGCTTGCTGAACTTGGAGTCACTGGATGAAGATCGTCGATATTCATTATAGAACAACGAGGCAGCTAAAAAACGATCCAAAGCTACCTTTGATCGCCATGTCAACCTTCGTTCATTCCGAGAAGGCGACCTCGTTCTGGCCTATGATATCGCCCATGATACCTTTGGCCACGGAAAATTTGAATCACTTTGGCATGGCCCTTACATCATCCAACATTGCCTCACCAAAGGCGCATACATCTTGGCCTCCCCAGAAGGCCTCTTACTCAAGGAACCCGTCAATGGGTTATACCTCAAGAAATTTTATGCTTAGAAGTAGTCATGCTACTTTAGGTTACTTTTTCTTGTTTAGTGTTTTTAATCTTTTTTCCCTACCCTCTCGTCTAAACTATCCTTTGTGCTATTGACAGATGACTCCTCCACCATCTTACCACATTGGTTACGCTGACGGCGCCAGCCATTGGACACAAAATCTCGCTTCGGCTGCTTGGACTCTCTACACCCCATCACATGAAATGCTACATTCAAACGACATATGTTTGGGACCAACAACCAACAACCAAGCCGAATATACTGCTGTCATTGGCCTCCTGGCCGATGCCCAGTGTCATCATATTCGTCACCTTAGCGTCTTCCTCGACTCACAACTAGTCATTCTCCAACTCAACAATGAGTACCGTGTACACGATCCATGCCTCTTTCACAAATACCTGCAGGTTAGATTATTATCTCGACATTTTGATTCCATTACATTTACACATATTCCAAGACAATTGAATCAAATAACATATGAAATAGCTAACATGGTGTTAGATTGGCATATATCACATCAAGCTACACATACATAAACATCTCATACATCCTGTCACAGCATATAGATAGAATACACATCATAATCATCAACAAAAACACATGTAAACCACATTTGGATCTCAAAAACATGTATACTCATCGATATATATGGGCCCCTCAGGCCATCCGAATGTTTACATACAAAAAAATCCATCGGCCCGCAGGCCAGTGCCACATCACGCTACAAAAATCGGCTCACCAGCCTATCAAAACTGTATACAAAATACATGATACATCAGGGTGCCTCTATCGCACCCCCAGCTGCTCCTCCCTCAGGAGGAGGTGGTGGCCCACCCCCGCTAGCCCCAGGCGGTGGTGGTGGAACACCTGCTGGACCCCCCTGCTCAGGCGGTAGGCGTCCGCTAGTCATCGCGGCGAGCACAGCTGCTCGGCGCATGAGCGACCGCCATGGTGGCGGTAACCCTATACACTGATCCAGGAACTCCTCATCCTGGATACGAATCCACATGCCCTCAGGCACATCCCAAAACACCGTCTCAAAACGACGGCGTATATCATCCAAATCTCCCCCGGCTGCTGCCGGAGGGGAATGTGATGGCCCCACACCAGGGTCATCAAATCGGTGCCTCCTCGTCGGTCTCGTAGGATCTACAGGTCGCCCCGCAGCCTCCTCTCATCCGCGTCTCTCTCCACGTGGAGGCCTCACCTCTGGCTGCACTGGCAGTCTGTACAACTCCACCTCACACCCACAAGGTGCCAAATCTGCACATACACAAAACAAGCAACAACAGATCGTATCAGTGTCTATACATCATAAATATAAACTGATATATCAAAATCACAACATAAATAAAAACCATACAAAACTCAACATACCTCGATGGTCGAACACCTCCCCAGGAGGCAACACCATGTTCGGGTCCCCCTGGAAGTCCACCCCAGCATAGGGGTACTGCAATATAACCTACGGCATCTGCCGCCATATCTGCGCCACCTGCGCAGTAAAATAATGTCTGCCTTCGCCACCACCGTGGCGAACCAAAATCTGGGACCACCACCTCATGCGCGTCTCTCGTACCCCTGGTGCCTCTAGTAGCACCCTTGGGCGCAGCGTCGTCACCCTCTCCAAGAAATAGGCCACCAGGATGGAGCCAAATGCAAACTCCCCGGTGCCCGTGGACCGACAACGGTCGAGCTGCGTGATCATCCGCGCATGAAGAGTCAAACCCCAGGCGAACCGCTCACAGTCCACCACTACCCTCTCCATCAAAATCAGCTCACCACCACTAATACGGTGGGTCGCTCGGGACCCATACACCCGAACTATCATCGCTACTATGCAACGATGTAGCAGGGCATCTATCCCACTGATGCTCACTGACGTCCCGGTCATGTAGTGCTCGCCTGAGAAATATCGCTCGACGACGGTCTGCAGGGGTGTATCCCTTGGCAGCACAGGATCTATCGGCAATGGTGTTCCCTGGAAGGGGAGCCCAGTGAAAAAGTATATGTCCTCCACTGCAATGAAGGCGATCTTCTCTCCTCGCACGAGGAAGCAGTGCTGAGCAAGGTTCCACATCTCGATCATAAACTGGAGTAAATACTCTTGTGCCCGTATCAACGGGCACTCAAAAAACTTTAGCAACCCATTGGTTGCTAAAGCTGCTTGAACTGTCGCTCGAACTACTGGCGGTGCATTGGTCACAACCTCTCGTAGCTATGACTAGTCTCGCTCACACCATCGAACATCCATACTCACGGCTGGTCACCTGCACATAACACAGAGTCCTATATCAATATATGCAAACACCAAATGCATCCAAAAGACTCCCCTTTTCCCCTTTCCATCTTGCCTCCAAGGCGCGATTTTACAACCCACAGGCGCGCACCTGTTCGTGATACAGGCGCGCACCTGTTCGTGATACAGGCGCGCATGTATGCGCACCTATTTTTCCCATAGGCGCGCTCGTGAGCACGCCTGTCATACCCACAGGCGCGCTCGTGAGCGGGCCTGTTCACCCCACAGGCGCGCGCTCATGCGCGCCTATCTACCCAACAGGCGCACCCCTAAAGCGCACCTTAACTTCCTACAAACGCGCATTAATGCGCGCTTATTCAATATACAGGCGCACACTCATGCGTGCCTTCAACTGAGTCGCCCGCGCATTGGGGCCCACACCCTATCAAAAAACCCCCCAAAACCCCCGTACGACCCCCCGTACCTACCCTACCCAAAAATTGAAAACCTATAGCTATGCAGGACGATCAGACCACTAACCTGAAACTCGCACGCCGTCAATCAGGTACCTCGTGCTCCCTGAATCACTCAATCTCCTCTGAATCTGCTTGAAAACTCACTGTAGCAGCAGGTACAAATGAGGTGGCAATGTGGGCCCTACATCTATATATAGGCCTTTTGCCAAACTTCCACTCAACATTCTGGGAGCCTACGGTGTCCATTTGACAAACCGTCTTTAGCCACGGGATCAACATCTCACCGCCTACGTCATGACGGTCCTTGGGCCACTTTTTGTCCTAGGCCCCCAGGGCACCTTTTTTCCATATCATGGTCAGGTACGCACGCGCATAGTCACATTTGTCAAATACAAGATCATATATTTGATACTCTTCAGATATTGTTTACTTTGGGTATTTGGTTGCTATGTGTGCAGGTACTTGCTCATCGATCACCGACATCTTCCCTTCAGGTATATATTCAGCACTGGCATGTAGTCTATCCCACTGTATTGCATTTACATTTCCAGTCACACCCTCTGATTTTGGCCTTTAGGATCCTTATTTCCGGCTCTGCAGTACCCACACCTCCATTTGCATCTTCGGTACTGTAATCCAGTAGCATTCTCACCCACATGAGTTGTCCCATTCATAGCACCTTTTGGCCCTTTTGACACTCATGTTGTTCTTCATCACCCTTTAGGGATGGGAGTCCTGGTAGTCTTACATCATGTTGCGAATCAACCACATACTTCTTCTCCTCATTTTGCTAGCTTCCCATATGGACTCCCAAATCATCGCTTTATGGCTATGTTCTTTTTTACCTACAACTCCGCAGGATCATGAACCCACCATTTCATCCATCATCAGTTTGCCCATCTGCGAACCTATCTTCATTTCACCTACCTCATACAGAAACTCACCAATGGGGCCCCCACCGTTCATCATTTTTTTATGACAATTCTTCCCTCCCTAGGGCATGCATTTCACACTGGGGCACCCGTTTCTGTATTTGTACATTTTCTCCCCAAATTATTTATTATTTATTATTTATCGTACAAACACCTTTACCTTCAGTCATTACATTCTTTGTCGTCACCGTTGGCGACTTGCTTTCTTTTGGCCACACGCAACCCATGTCACCCTTGGATTGGAGCAGTACTTATCATTTACCCTTGCCAGCATCGTCCATATCTTCAGAGAACCCCACAGGTCAGTTCCCTCTACCCTCTGAATTTGTTCACCTTGTCCCACCTCTGGCACAACTTAGCACCGGTCTTGTCATCCCTCTAACACTCAACCTTGTTACACGGTTGCGGCCAATGTTTCTCTTATATATCCTCCAACCAAGGGCAGTCTTGAGTCATCCCACTTCTTGACTTCATCCATGTACCTCTGCCACTTCCTCACCTCAGTAGATTCCACGGAGCACCTTTTTGCTTCTGGGAGTCGCGTCCCCCTTTTGTCGACATCAGCACACTTTTCCAGAAGGGCGACAGTATATTGATTCTCATTCTCTATTAATGAGAGATCTCGGACGACACAGGGTGAAACAACATTGCTCCCTGCTGTCGTTGGCCCCCATAACATTCGACGCCAACACTCTCTCATGTTATGGTGGGTCTTACTTTGCGACTATTGCAGTTATTTTTGTCATTTGCTGAAGACCTTTGAACTTGGCAGGGCCATCAATGCCCACATCATCGTCGCTGCTTATTACAGCGATCATTGCCTATTATTCAGAGTATGTTCCTTTGCAGAATTGTCTTCTGCCTTTATCATTTACTGCCCCCGAGGGAGCTGCAGTTGTCTACACCAACACTTCCTTCATCTTTTTCAGAGTTACATCACACGAGCATGGGGCATGCCCGCCTCGTTTGTACACAGTTGTATATTTTTTTTCCTGCACGTCTCTCAGAAGGTCGAGATACCGGTTCCTTTTTTCTCCAACAGATCGCTCCGAACGGTCCCACTATTGCTTTCCCTTACAACAACATTCTCAGTAGAAGAAACATTGATGGATTTCGGCTATACGTATGCTCCTAACCTCATCCATCAGGGGGCATCTGTTATCACTGAAATTTCATCTGCACATGGCGACAAGAAATCTGCATCATCAAAACAGCAATGAAGTCATTCATGGCACTGAATTAATTTCACAACACTCCAGAAGGGCCAAAAACTATACAAAGTAACCAAAAATTGAAGGGCGCTTTACAGCAGTTTGGTGCGCGTGCGCATGCGCAAGACAAAAATGTTTTATTCGCCCATGCGCGCTCGACGTGCGGCTATCAACACAAAAACCTGCGCATCTGCTAAAACGACGCATTAATTGAATAGGTCGGCCTCCCAACCGCTTACAGACTGGCTCCCAAGTTGATTTGACTCTCAAATCAGAGCCGAATCTGCAAAATCGGCAGGTTAATGACCTAAATAAACCCTAAAAGGGTCCCTGTTCACACTTTGAGAAGGTTACGTGACCGCCCGAAGAGTTTCTATAAAAAGCCGTGAGGATACACTGTTTTGGCAAGGAATTCTAAGCATCGTTATGCTGTTCAGATGGTTTAAGAGCTCATCCTTTAAACAACAACCCATCAGCTGCATCGAGAGTTCTTTCACTACTATGCTCAGTTCTTCTCATTTGTAAGGAAATCAAATTGTGTGAGGGCCCCAAAGAGCCTTCCGTTGGAGGGAGAAGGAACCTCTGGTCTCTTCCTTCAGCGTGCTTCGGTTTCATCAATACACCTGCCTGAAACCATTGGTGACACCTGTGTTCTGTGTTTGATGTTTGTTGTTTCTTTTCACAGTTTTATTTGTTTTCAGTTGATATTAGACTGTAGTTCGTTTTGTTTCTCTAACCCTATGCTCCATAGCTGTTATGCCCTGCCAAACCCAACAGGGTATGCAAGCGCTCTCTATTTTCTCACTTGGTGACCATTTGAACGCGAACACCTGGATCTCACTTCACCCACATGTCTAGACATCCCCTAGCAACATCACCTCACTTACATGGCTTGGATGAAACCTTCCTGAAAACTTCCCCTTTCTTGTGGTTACTAGCCCAATAGGACGTCTTGTCTTTTTCTCCAGTCTTGTATTGTAGGTTTTTGTAATGTCTTTGAGCTATTGACTGATGTATTAGGGTCTTATGCATATGTTTGATAATATTGATGATGAAACGTGATTAACATTGCTATGATCCCTGTGACTGATGAGCCCATGGAGGGCGTAGTTTTTGATGTGTAGGACCATGCCCGAAGGACAGGTACCATTTGACCATTACATATGGGGAGATGATCAGGTTGGACCTCCATGGGGATGAAGAGCCCACCAGATGGATGTTGAGACCCCATCAGGGGGCAGATATAGGACAGTGTTTGATCAGGGTTTTACACCAGAGAAGAAGAGGACATTTCATCCGAGGCACTTTGGTAGAGCCCGGCCTAAGGGGGATGACCCACTTCTAGTGGAACGCTTTCCCTGGATGGTCCAGGATGTCACCTAGGAGCTTATGACATCACCTTGAGCATGTGACAGATTGACAGGGAATCTGGCATGTGTGGCATGATTGGGAGGCCCAAAGAGGGACAATGTTTTGTCCTTTGGTGCTGCATTTGTCCTAAAAGGGACTAACGTCTCCTTCAGTGGGGCTTGACGTCTTTATTTTTCTCAGTTAGGGTTTTAAATTGAACATTTAATGTAAAAACAATATGATTTTGGTTTATGGCCTTGTCGGCCTTTTTATGACCTGAAATTTAATTAAGGTCATTGATACAGTATATATTGAGGAGTTTTAGCCTCATTTTAAACATAACACATCACTCACTCATTAGTGAGGTCTTATTTTAGCGCCCTATTTGGGTATTCTTACTGGTTTAGTGAGGCACACTTGTTGAAGGAAGGCATTTCTTGGCATTTTTGGCATTTTCTCTTGAAGGATTGTTTACAACTAGGGTTTGCATGTTATTTCATGGTGATATGTAAGTGTTTTTTCTACAAAACTTCTTGATTGAATGGTTGTAGTCTTATGTTCTTTCATATGTTTATAATTTGTTGATCTAAAAACCCTAGGTGACAAGCACACAAGTAGGTCATTGTTTCATGTCCCCTAAAAGAGAAATTTTCATCCATTGAAGAAGGAAGAAAGACCCTAGCCATAGCTAGACTCTTATTGCTTCTTCTCCCTGATCTAGTCGTACTTTCAGAACTCAAGAAGGAGGAGATGTCCCAGGCCTAGGTTATCTACACCTAGGGTCATCCTTCTTCTAGGGTTTAGTGATAGAACCTTCTTGTAGCAACACTCTCCCTCGCTACACTCTCTTGTCTTGATTTATCTTTCATTCTAACCATTTTGCCAAGTTAAAATAAGGAAGGAGGAGAGAGCATGAGGCCTTGCTTTAGCAACACCAAAGTGAGCCTCTCTCCCTTAGGGTTTTGATTTTGAAGCTCTACCATAGCAACACTTCAGAACTCTTTCCTCCAATCCTTTGCCATCCTCCTTCAACCCTTGCGTCCTCTATTAAATTGACTCCATAATCCCAAAGGAACTGATCTTAGACCTCCAACGTTGAAGTGAAAGTGATCAAACAAACCCTCAAACTTTTTCTAGATTAAAACCCTAACTAATTGCTAACCCTAGGAATGTTGACGTCACCCTTGGTTATTTCATCTTGACGCAACAACGTTTCATTTTATAAGCAATTAAATGGTGTTTAAAGTATTTATTGAATGAGGGATTGATTGGATACATTGATTGCTACATCATCTTGATATTTATTGGTGGAGTGATATTATTTCATTGTTGTATTAACAAACATTGACTTCGTCAATATTTATTGTTATAATTGCTTATATATTGATATCAAATAGTCTTATGAAGCACTAACCCATTGAATCATAGCTTGCATATATTGGTTTTTTGTTGCTTTGTTCCGAGCAGGTGTTCTTCTTTGGGCATTCACTTCATTATTGATTGTTTAGTCAGGACTATCTGTTTTGGTGGTGACCTATGAAGGGAGAAATTTACTTTTGACTTTTAAACTTTTATCTCTTCAAAACTCCAGGTTACCAGGGACGTCTCCCCTGGGCCTAACCTCCCTAAAGATAAAGAACCTACCCATCATGGTGACATTGGGTGGGATAAGTTCCTGTTATGCCAATTTGGCCTTCTATCTTATATCCATTTGACCTAGCTACAAACTATGCGATAACAAGACAATTGCCAACATTTGGAGGATAATACTGCAGGCTGTTGAAAACTATCAGGGCATAGCTAACTTTAAGACCACTAGACATGCGATGTGGATCCAGGTGTGAAAGGGCCCCAACAAGCAATGGCTACAACTACACTATTGCATTACGGAGGGGGACATAGAAATGGCCATCAAGGATTGGGAAGACGAATGGAGGATTTCAGTCCTCACTCGAGACATACTTACAAGGGTAGAGGAGGAGGAGGTAGGATAGGAAGATCCACATGCTGAGGAGGTAGGGAAGAAACAGACACAGCCCCGGGAAATCATAGTGCCCAAGAAACCTAGGATAGGGCAAACCAAACCACAATAGAAGAAAGGGGGTACATCCAATATAGGAGTCCATACGAGGAAGAAGAACAATACACAGGTGGCCCAAGTACAACAAAAATAGGTCAAGGCAGTGCAGGGGACTACACCAAGTCCTACTCCACAAGATTAAGGCCCAACTAAGTGGCCCTCTACTCAGACAGGGGGTGCATGCAAGAATACAAAGGTGCACAAAACACCTCCAGAATACACGCTCATGGAGGATGATGCAGAAATGGTGGCCCAAGTAGTTCAGTACTGCACATTTGAGGATTTTGAGAATGTTGCATGCCAAAGGGACAGAATTGAAGAAGAAATGGAAGATATGTGATAACTCCTCAGGCAGATCCGGGAAGTGCAAGAAGCCGACAACAGCATAGAAATGGTCCCTTCAACATCATAGATAGGAGGAGAACCTGAAGCAAGTGAGCGAGATACAGTCCAAACGATACCACAACCAAGTTCAACATTTCACATTACACCCAGCATGTTTTGCATGGACGAGATCGTGGGGCATACAGCCCTAAAGGACTTAGCTCAATTGTAGTTGGTATTGTTGCGGATACCAACCAAGGCCCTATATAATCTACAGGTCAACGTTACACAGGAGGTACAGTCTCGTGCACACACAGATACAACCGAATTGCAACAGGTAAAGGATAAACGGGATGAGTTGGAATTGGTATTCGAGCAGGCCAAGATCAATACCAAAGAGGAGAGGGAACGCGTGAAGGGGATGGAGCAAAAAGTGGTTGTAGCCTACGAGAAGATTCCAAAGACCACGCAGATGGCCGAACTCGTAGAAACAGAGAATATTGATCAGATTGTGCAGATAATCGATCAATATCAATAGGAGATCAAGAATCTTTGTGAGAAGCTCACACCTACCACTCCACCGGAGGTAAGGAAGAAAAGGAAGTAGGAGGAAACAAAGCAGATATAAGAGATAGAACGACAGGTCCACACAGCAGACGACTTGTTCAACAAAGCAACGAAGCTCTAGACAAAGCTGAAAGAGGATCAATAGGTCTAGTAGTGGGACCAAGAAGGAGAAAGATTAAGTGCAGCTATCTAAGAGCTCAAGAAGAGGCAGAAGACAATGTCAATCACAGAGCACATAAAAGGGGTGCAAGACATGAAGAAACTGTAGGAAGAACTCATAACTATGCAGATGTATAAAAAGGAGTGCCAGGCTCAAATGGAACCACTCTTGGAGCGAGTAGCAGAGGTCATTGCCTAGGTAGAGGAAGCGAAGAAATATATGGCACATACCCAGGCAGAATGTGCAAGGTTGGTCAATGATGACATTACAGTGAAATTATTGGACGCACTCAAGGAGAAGACCGCGCAGGCCCCAACGCATGCAACGAAGCTCATGGAGAAGTTCCAAGCGATCACTAGGTAGAACGATGCAACACACAGAGGTTAGGTGGCTCAGGACAAGCCACATGTCAGTGTTGGGGGCCTATTAGAAGTAAGCCAAAGCGGAAAGAAAGGATATTTTTGGAAGGAAGGCATGCACGAGGAAAGCGACAGCTGGAAGGAAGAGCAGCATGTGCACATGCATGGAAGACCTAACGATGTTAGGGTTAGGTTTTTTTTAATACATTGTAATGGCCGATGAGCCAAAAACATATAAATATAAATACCTAGGTCTCATAGCGGGAGAGCAGAGTCAGGTTTAAAGAGTTAATGAAGCGAAGGTAAAGGAACCATGTTAGGGAGTTTTTGAGAAACAATGTTGTAACCCGATACCTTTTTGTAAGTTGTTGAGATGTGGAGAGTCAGGAGGGTAGGTCTTGAGGGTTAGATCGCAGGATGAGGAGCCTGGTGTGATCTAGTCTGCCTCATATTAGATCTCGACTCGACTCAGAACTTCTATAATAAGAGCATGGCACTGTAGCTTTGGAACCGCTATAATAAGAGATTTTAAGAGCCAAATATTTGTGGACGTAGCCCAGGAGGGGGTGAACCACGATAAAACCTTCGTTATGTGTTTGAATGCATGCGTTTCTTTACTATTTTTAAGTAGTTGTGGGTATGCTAAATGAATGAGTTGATTCCACACATAACCGTGAATGACAATATATTTTTTTAATAAGGTTAATAGAACTCTTAGTGCACACTTCTCAGATCTCCACTCAATCCTAGGCTACAAACACCTAAGTATTGCAGTCACCCATTAAGACTATCTCGGGTGAGACTACGCAGTGCACTCTGTACGTTGCATTGCCTTCTGGTTTACCAGGAGGATCAATAGTCTTAGAGGCTTTGCTGGAACCCCAATAGAAATGAACCCTAGGTCAATCAAGTTAAAGGTATAAACTCAGATAAATTATAACCAACAAGGGTCGTGGAGGAATCTGCAATTTTTTTGGTGGACCCTACATGGGATTCCTTCCAGGATGCCATTAAAGAACAATACTACACTTTTGGAAGTTATGAGGACCTGTACACCAGATGGACCACCCTACATCAAGAAAGGGACCAGAAAGTACCAGACTTCACCAGTATTTTCCATACCCTACACACAAAATTGGGTATCAAATATTCTGAGCATCATCTGGTGCTCAAATACCACGGTTTTTTGCATAGATATATTCAAACAAAAAAGGAGTTCCTAGACATCGCCTCATTGGGCACAGCTTATAGATACGTCATCAATATCGAGAAGAAATTTAAGCAGAAATGACGAGAGTTTGGATCTGCAAACCCCTCACAGTCAAAGCAAGGGAAAAGGCAAACCCAACCCATACAACAAGGGACCTGTTGGGGTCCTATAATTATAGGCAACTCGATTCTTCGACTGTTGATTTGGCGTTTTTCTCGTGATGAAGAAGTCTGGCTCAATTGATCCCGTTTTCTTCCTCCATTATTTTCACGCAATCCCTCATCATCCTGTTGCATCCTTCATCCTCCGCTGTGCCTTCACTCCCTTGTCTTTTCGACCCATTGAGTACGCCTCACCCGCCTTCCATCCATGAATAAATGGACTTAGGGTAATGAATGAATAATGTTAAAAGGTTAGTGATATTCTCTAATATTTGTTAGCCTAACAAAGTTGTTTTGATAGGATAATCTAAAATAAATAATTGTTAGACTAACTATTAATTAATTAATTAATTAATAATTAGTTAGTTTAATAAGTTGTTAGTTTTTGGATAAAATAAAATAAACAAATATTAAAACATTAAAATATATAAAAAACAAAACAATATAAAAATCAAACATAAAAACTAAATTAATAAACTAAATAAAACTTAAACAAATAAATAATTAAAAAAAAAAACATATAAAATAAACTCATAATAAAACAAAATTAGAAAATATAAAATATAATATATAAAAACAAACACAAAACAAACATATAATAATTAAAACAAAAATGTATACAAAACAAGTATGTAATAAACAATAATAAAAACAAAAACATTAAACCCACGCTACCCTAAGTTCTACCCCACCCAAAAACTCAACGCATATTCATACATCCCGCCCCATCAATTCACATTGCACTTTAAAATCAACGAACCATAAAAATTCCGGACCCCCCTCACCATCCGGACTTTAACGAGAGGGGGGGTCCGGAATGAAGTAGTTTTGAAAACCACTCCCCCTCCACGTGTCAACATCTCATTCTAGAGGACCCCCCCCCAAAAAAAAACCGCTTACCCCCTCAGGGGGGGTCCGGAATACCACTTTCCCTAAAACAAAACCACTTTTTTCAATTTTTGCCATTTTTTTTGCCTGTTCAGCACGTCGTCTTCCGGAGGAGATTCTGGGAAAATGAAGATGGATTTTAAAAATCCGAGAGACATTTTTCTTATCATGGGCTGAGGAACAAAAACCACTCTCAGTTTTTTCAACAGAGCTATGAGTAGGGAGAATCGAAGCCATCTTCAAGGCCCATTTTTCCAGATTCTCAATTTTCCGTTACAATCTCGATCTTGCAGGAGCTGTTACGGCCAGCTGGGGACAAATTTGGTGAAACCGAATGAGGTTTTTGTCTATAACATGCTCATATACAATAACCTCCTTCAGTTTTCACCCAGGTGTCATCGTTCAAGAGAAAAACGCATCTGTTCGGACCCCTTTTCCACAGAAAACCGGTCCGTCTTTCATGGCAGAAAGCTCCAAATTTTGTGGGAGTGGTGGCTATTTTTGGTCGAGGCGGTTAAACCGACTTCCGAAACTTATTGGGATGGTCTATATTATTTATGCAAAGGATTTTAATGTAAAATGGTTCGACCTGTGAGGTTCCTTGCTGAACTGTGGGCTGTGCTTGGGCCAGAAAACTTCTTTCTGTAATTTTAAATGATCAATCAGTGATGGACATGTTATTTTTGCTACAGGATTCTTGTGTGGATATATTGGTGGAGTTTTTTCTCTATTAAATTATTTTTCTGTCCTCTTTCCACTTGTTTTTCAATTCTTATTGTCAGAAGTAAGTACACAGAGAAGAATTTATTGACAAATACTCTGCATTTGTCCTTTTGATAATCTTTATGTTATTCATCTAAAAAGCTCAGTTAAGGAATTCTTAGCTGCTCCTTTGCCTGGATTTTTCCTCCCCTATTTCTTCCTCAAATCGACATCATCAAAACTTATTTCGATCCAATATTTCCGCTACCTTGCCCTGTGTAAGAGCTTTGTCCAGATCTGAGAATGAAACACATGTTAAAGAATAGACCCCATTTGCCCAATGACCCTCCTTGCTGTCCCAAAACAACCATTTAAAAAACCCCAACCCCACACTTGCATAACTAGCCTAATACCTATTAAAACAAAGCTATATCAGATAGAGAGACCCCTCTCTGAGTCTTGGAGGGCTAGATCCAAGACTCAAAGTGGTTTTGATGTTACCTCTGTGACTGCCTCACAGCCTTGGGCAAATTACAGAGCTCTAAAAGAATGGCGACTCCACTAGGGACAGTTCCCCAATAGTACATTTCAAAGCTCCAGATCTGATCACTGATGGTGGATAGTGACCAGACACAAGAAGGCTGAGATAATTCACCTGGCGACTCCAATCATCCCTAGACAGTGCCAAACTCAAAGACTCCACTGGAGGAAGAACCCGAAGCATGGCCAAGCAACCTAGAAATACCAGGTACTCAAGCTCAAATTGCATTCAAGACATCTTTGTTTTTATCTGCAATTATGTCTTGTCTTTTTCTAAGCCTGATCAAAAGTATATTGTTGAAGATTACTTTGACCATCAGTCAATTGATGAGTCTCAAGAGATTATATCCTCAATTGTAGATTATGTACATGCTCATACACCTGTGCACATCCGAGATGCACCTGTAGAAACCCTAGAGAGACATAAGCCTCCTTCTTTATCTCCTACTCTTGCAAAACCTCTGGATGGTTGTAAGCCCCTTGCTTCATCTCATGTTCTTGCAAAAGTCCCAGACCGATACCAACCTCTAGATTTTCCTCCCATTCTCCATGACCTCCCTGTCAATTACATCAATCATCTGCCTAGGTTTGATGGAGAAAATGAGAAGATCACTGCTGAAAAGAATATTCAAAACCTTGAGGATTTCCTTGAACTTTATGAGGTTGAATATGATGATGTCTCTATCAGGATGTTTGCCCTATCTTTGCAAGGTAAAGTTAAAAATTGGTTTAGAAATCTGCCTGCTGCAAGCATCATAAATTTTAATCAATTTATGCAAGTTTTCCTGGATAGATGGGTGGTCATGAGAAATGTTTTCCTCCTCCTAGAAGAGTATGAACACTTGAAAAGAAAGCTAGGGGAGACAATACATCAGTTTTCAGCCAGATTCAATAAGGTGTGTCATGCAATACCTACTGATATAAGGCCACCCCCGGGATCAGCTCACTTGCATTACCCAGATGCCTTCAATCCTGAGATGACATTTCAGTTAAGAGAAAGGAACACTACAAGCCTTGAAGAAATGCAAAGCATCACAGTTGATGTGGAGAAAAACTTGTTGATCAGGAGGTCAAAGTTAAAGGACAAAGAAATGGAGCAGCTGAAGTCATCAGAAGCTAAACTGTAGATTTTGGCCAGTGCCATGGAAAAGCTGATGCAGAAGATTAACATAAAAGAGGAGCTTGCTGTCCAAAGACCTCATGTTCCATTGATTTCAGAGAAAGACCCGGTCACAGTCCCCAAACATTTTTTTGCTCATCCTGGGTACCATGGTTTGAATAATGATCCGTTCAGGTATTCAATTCACAGCACAGTCAAATATGAAGCTCCATCTCGACTCGTAGAGGAACAACCAGCTGACATGATATGCATGTTCAATGGCATTTCATCCGTGGATGATTTACCCAAGTGTGACTAGTATGATGATGATCATGAAGTTGAAATAGAGGTTGTCTGTTCAATGGAACCAGTAGCATGTCACTGGCAGGAAGAAGATGATTTACAGTTCAGATATGACAATCAGCTCTTACACAACAGTCATGACAACGATAAGGAATGTGTAGAAAATGTCAAAGTAAGTGAAGACACTTTGCCCTTATGTTTCTCATCTTTTCAATTTCTGAAAAGAAACTCTAGGCCAGTTGTAAATAGTGAAGACAAAGATCTCCTTTATCAATCAGTTGAAGATGTTAGTGCTGATGTGGAGGCTGTTCTAAACCCAAAATTGCAGCACTTTACCTACTCTGAGTTCAAAATTCCAAATGAAAGCTTAAAGCCTGAGACAACTTCTGAGTTAATTCAAAACAACTCCATACCATTGTTCTTTAATTCATTTCAAATTTTGAAGGAGACTCTTGAACAAGTGTTAAAAGATGAATATAGAAACAGGCAGGAAATTTCATTTGAATCAATGCAACAATCTTGTAAGTCTTTTTAGGATCCAATAGTTGATCGATTGGATGGCCTATGGGGTCAAAATCATTCCCGATCATCCAGCTATGGGATAAAACACTGCTATGATATGGATATGTTAGGACAGTCAGCTACAGGGGTGTGTTTAGCAGAGGCATCATTTCACAAACCATCAGAGCATCCACAGTCATATGAGGAAGTGTTGAAAGACACATAATGCATAGGTGAAAAATCGAGTCTTGATGCTGAGTTGTTTGAAGTTGAAAATCAAAAGATGGGACAAACCTATATTGATCTTGTAAATACATATATGGAGAAATTTTTTAATACAGGATATTTTTCCATTGCCAGTGTTTTTCCTATTGTTCGGGTTTATCAAAACTTATGTAAGGGAAAGCAGGTTGGAAATTACTCTCAAGCACGAGTAACAGACTTATTTCTGAGTTTCATCACAGACAGTGAAAGAACAGAGCCACTAAATCAACTGTTGGATTGGCTCCATTGGCATTTTTCCATTACCTAGCTGAGCAATGATTGCAGTAGGGTAGGTAGGAAAAAATGAATAAGCTCGGCATTCCGAGCATCTCTTTTTTAGCAGTGTTTATTTTCATTTGGTTTCAGTTGCAAGATCAAAACAGGTACAAGTTGTTGAATAAGATTTTAGGATCAACCCAATGGATAAAGAACCGGTCTGCATGATTCACAGGTCTATGGTTCTTGACACCTCCTGAAAGAAGCTGCCATCCCCAGGTGGAGCCTATGTTGGGGTTCTATAAGTATAGGCAACTCGATTATTCGACTGTTGATTTGGCATTTTTCTCGTGATGACGAAGTCTGGCTCAGTTGATCCCGTTTTCTTCCTCCATTATTTTCACGCAATCCCTCATCATACTGTTGCATCCTTCATCCTCCGCTGCACCTTCACTCCCTTGTCTTTTCGACCCATTGAGTACGCCTCACCGCCTTCCATCCATGAATAAATGGACTTAGGGTAATGAACGAATAATGTTAAAAGGTTAGTGATATTCTCTAATATTTGTTAGCCTAACAAAGTTGTTTTGATAGGATAATCTAAAATAAATAATTGTTAGACTAACTATTAATTAATTAATTAATTAATAATTAGTTAGTTTAATAAGTTGTTAGTTTTTGGATAAAATAAAATAAACAAATATTAAAACATTAAAATATATAAAAAACAAAAAAATATAAAAACCAAACATAAAAACTAAATTAATAAACTAAATAAAACTTAAACAAATAAATAATTAATAAAAAAAAAACATATAAAATAAACTCATAATAAAACAAAATTAGAAAATATAAAATATAATATATAAAAACAAACACAAAACAAACATATAATAATTAAAACAAAAACGTATACAAAACAAGTATGTAATAAACAATAATAAAAACAAAAACATTAAACCCATGCTACACTAAGTTCTACCCCACCCAAAAACTCAACGCATATTCATACATCCTGCCCCATCCATTCACATTGCACTTTAAAATCAACGAACCATAAAAATTCCGGACCCCCCCTCACCATCCGAACTTTAACGAGAGGGGGGGGTCCAGAATGAAGTAGTTTTCAAAACCACTCCCCCTCCACGTGTCAGCATCTCATTCCAGTAGACCCCCCCCCCCAAAAAAAAACCACTTACCACCTCAGGGGGGGTCCGGAATACCGCTTTCCCTAAAACAAAACCACTTTTTTCAATTTTTGCCATTTTTTTTGCCTGTTCAGAACGCTGTCTTCCGGAGGATATTATGGGCAAACGAAGACGAATTTTAAAAATTCGAGAGAGGTTTTTTCTTAGAATGGGATGAAGAACAAAATTCTCTCTCATTTTTTTCAACAGAGATACGAGTAGGGAGAATCGAAGCCATCTTCGAGGCCCATTTTTCCAGATTCTCAATTTTCCGTTACAGTCCCGATCTTGCAGGAGCTGTTATTGCCAGATGGGGATGAATTTGGCGAAACCGAAGGAGGTTTTTGTCCAGCACATGCCCATCTACAATAACCTCCTTCAGTTTTTTTCCAGGTGTCATCGTTCAAGAGAAAAAATACGTCTGTTCGGACCCCTTTTTCGCAGAAAACCGGTCCGTCTTTCATGGCAGAAAGCTCCAAATTTTGTGGGAGTGGTGGCTATTTTTGGCCGAGGCGGTTAAACCAAATTCCGAAACTTATTGGGATGGTCTATCCTATTTATGCAGAGGATTTTAATGTAAAATGGTTCGACCTGTGAGGTTCCTTGCTGGACTGTGGGCTGTGCTTGGGCCAAAAAACTTCTTTTTGTAATTTTAAATGATCAATCAGTGATGGACATGTTATTTTTTCTACAAGATTCCTGTGTGGATATATTAGTGGTGTTTTTTCTCTGTTAAAGTATTTTCCTGTCCTCTTTCCACTTGTTTTTCAATTCTTATTGTCAGAAGTAAGTACACAGAGCAGAATTTATTGACAAATACTCTGCATCTGTCCTTTTGATAATCTTTATGTTATTCATCTAAAATGCTCTGTTAAGGAATTCTTAGCTGCTCCTTTGCCTGGATTTTTCCTCCCCTATTTCTTCCCCAAATCGACATCATCAAAACTTATTTCGATCCAATATTTCCGCTACCTTGCCCTGTGTAAGAGCTTTTTCCAGATATGAGAATGAAACACATGTTAAAGCGCAGACCCCATTTGCCCAATGACCCTCCTTGCTGTCCCAAAACAACCATTTAAAAAACCCCAACCCCACACTTGCATAACTAGCCTAATACCTATTAAAACAAAGCTATATCAGACAGAGAGATCCCTCTCTGAGTCTTGGAGGGCTAGATCCAAGACTCGAAGTGGTTTTGATGTTGCCTCTGTGACTGCCTCACAGCCTTGGGAAAATTACAGAGCACTAACAGGACCAATTCGAGATGGTCGCTCTCAGGAAAATCTGTCCAAGACGCAACACAATAAGGGAAACGAGAAGACGAATAAGGACACAAGAAAATGGTGTGAGTACCATAAAATTCCTTAGCACAACATCGACGAATGTCGCTCCAAGAAGTCCCTCATGGCCAAGCTGAAGGCTTCTGAGTCAGAGGTCGATTCTAATTCTAAGTCAAATCCTGAAGGAGGGAAGTGGATTATCAATGTTGAACCCAGTGCCATAGTCTATACCACCAAAGTCAATCCAAGCGAACCAGAAGAACCAGAGGAACGGGAATGCCTCTTCCACTCGCAAATGTGGGTCAAGGGGTCTCCGATTCATTTCATTTTCGACAACGATACTCAGAAGAACCTGATTTAAGCATAGGTTGTCAAGCAACTGGACCTGCCAATGACACCGTACCCATATCCCTACACCATCGGTTGGCTTCGTCAAGGAATAGATATCTATGTTAGCCAACAGTGTCGACTTCCCTATGACATCAAGCCTTTCAAAGATGAGGTACTATGTGATATTGATCCCCTTGAAGTCTGTGATTTTCTTTTAGGACAACCATATTTGTGGAAGCATCATGATGTGTATGAGTCTAGACTCCGTAGTGTTATTATTACTTTGGGTAGACAATTGTATAGGATCCTAGAGGTGGCACCGCCTACTACTATTTCTTTAATCTCTACTAAGAAATGAAGTAAGGTCACTTCACAGACCGGGAAGTTTGTCTTCTTTGTGATCCATGCTCACAGTCAACAAAAGGTCGTTGCCACATCTGTGGCCTCTACACAATGCCTCTCTTTGTAGCATAAGAAAGTGGACGAGGTCGTGGAAGAATACAAAGACATCTTCGCCTCACCTACAGGGGTACCGACACACTACCAAGTCAAGCATCCAATTGATCTAACCCCGAACACAACTCTACCTAATGGACTAGTCTATCGACGCTCACTGATGGAGAATGACAAAATCAGGCGTCGGAGCAAAGAGCTTCTTCAAAATGGGCACATGAGACCCAACTCCTCCCCTTGTAGAAGCCCGATTGTACTGGTGCAGAAGAAGGACGATACTTGGTGACTCTACATTGATTACAGAGACTTAAACAAAATCACCGTCAGGAACCACTACCCCATTCTCAGGATTGATGACCTTCTTGACCAACTCAAGGGGGAAAATTTCTTCAGCAATATTGACCTGAAGTTTGGCTACCACCAGGTTCCCATCGAACCAACTGATGTCTGGAAGACAACCTTGAAGTCTAAACAAGGTCTCTACGAATGGATAGTCATGCCCTTTGGCTTAACAAATGCACTAATCACTTTCATGAGGTTGATGGAGGATGTATTGAGACCCTTCACCAACTCCTTTGTGGTAGTATATTTGGATGACATCCTCATCTTCAACAGAACGTGGGAGGAGCACATGCAGCATATTCAACAGGTTTTGAGCACTCTGCGACATCACAAGCTTTATGCCAACTTGGAAAAATGCTCTTTTGGCATGAACAAGGTCCAATACCTAGGATACATTGTTGATGAGCATGGGGTACATGTTGATCTAGATAAGATCCAATTCATTTGTGACTGGCCAACCCGACCACACTGACCGAACTTCGGAGCTTCTTGGGACTGGCCAATTTATACCGACGGTTCGTGTTGGGATTCTCCCACATTAAATGGGCCCTCAGTTAGGTGACCAAGGGTGGTGGTAGGGACATGTTTGTGTGGGGGAAGGAGAAACAACAAGCATTTGATAATATGAAACATCACTTGTGCTTAGCTCTAGTACTCTCCTTGCCCGATCTACAACAACCATTCGAGATTGAGACTGATGCATCTGACTATGTTGTGGGCGCAGTTCTCAATCAACATAGGCATCCTATGGAATACCTTAGTGATATGCTCTATGATATTGTCCAGAAATACCCTACCTATGACAAGGAAATGTATTCCATTGTCCAATCATGTCATCAATAGAAACATTACATTCTGTGGAAAGAGATGATCATACACAATGATCACAAGCCTCTGCAGTTCACATAGACATAGGGGAAATTGCAGAACGACTGCCATAAGAAGCGGTCCACCTACCTGCAGTAGTTCCATCTCAACATCAAGTATAAGACAGGTATCTCCAATCGTGTCACTAACTTCCTTAGACGACCTCTTGTGGTTGCACTCACCACTGTGCTTCATTCTTGTGTACATGAAACATCGAAGTGACCCCAACTTTATCAGTAAGATCTAGACTTTGCCACCACATATCAGCTCTTGGGTATAGGCACCACTGTCACTGATTTTCACATTCAGGATAGACTCTTATGCCACCTAGGACATCTCTTTTTTCCTACAAGCAAGCGTGCAAAGCTAATTTGGGAAGCCCACTACATTCGGGTGGCAAGACATTTTGGCGTAGAGAAAACTGTGGTCGTTCTTCAGAAAAAATTTTATTGGCCAAAACTTCGATAGGACATCAACAAGAATATCAGATCCTATACTTCCTGCACCATTGCAAATCCATCCATCAAGAAGCAAGGATTATACACCCCTCTTCCTATTCCCGAGAAGCTGTGGGAATCCATCTCAATGGATTACATGTTTGGTTTTCTGTCCACTAAGCACGGAAATGACTGTGTGTTTGTGGTCGTTGATCGGTTTTCGAATATGGCCATCCTCACAGCCTATAAGAAGAAAGTCACGGCGGAGGATACTGCCAAGCTCTTCTTCGAACGAGTTTGGGTCCACTTTGGGATACCACAAACCATCATCTTCGATCGAGATAGAAGGTTCCTCAACACCTTTTGGTCGAGTCTCTCGTCTCTGTTGGACACCAAACTTGCAAAATCCACTAGTTTCCACCCCCAAATCGATGGCCAAAATGAGGTCATCAATCAGATGATTGTGCACATCTTGCGCATGTACAATTCTAAGCATCCCCGTACATGGGACGAGAGTCTCCCATATGTGCAACACAGTTAAAATAGGGCTCTCCATAGTTCCATCGTCCATAGCTCATTTCAAGTGGGTTTGGGATTCCAACCCTTGGGACCCATTGATGTTGCACTTCCTCTTGCCACCGCACAGATAGAATCTTCCCCTGATCAGTCTGCAATCGACAAATCCACCAGATTCATTGAGTGGATTCAGCACATCCACCAATAAGTCCATGAGATTTTGCAGAAATCCAATGCTAGGTACAAGCAGTGCCATGATCAACACAGGGTACCACACTAGTTTCAGGTTGGCGACAAAGTCAGGTTACATTTGCAGAAGGAGCATCTCACCGGGCCCATGGGTAGCAATGCTTTTGAGCTCAACACTCCACCCTTCCTTGGTCTGCATCTAGTACTTAATGTGGACCTCCTTCGGCCATATTTTCCACCGTTATTGGACACCTCTAAGATCGTCGAACAACTAATTCCCATTGAGATCAACCCTGACTGCATGGAACAAGCATCCACCGATCAGATAGTGGACACACAGGTCAAGGGCACTCACCAACAGTGGATCCAACTTTATCGGGTTGTCAAGGAAGGGAAACTCCTACACCAAGGAAAGCGACTCACCTAGGGCCAAATCCAGAAAAAGTTTCCTCACATGATGGGGGAAATCAACACAATGTATACCATTGCTTCCTAAGGGGGGAGGATTGATCCAGGTGGATATTACTGGCCACCCACCTATTCCAACTGGCTCCTCGTGTCCATTTTTTTTTAACACGTCCTTCTGTACTGCTTTATAATTGTGAGTTATACACTTCTGGGGTTGTCTAAAGCCCCAAACATTCTCCAGGTGGATACAGGTGGCTTCTCGCCTAATCCAACTGACTTATTTTGTATGTTTTCATGTTAGCACATCTTGATGTACTTCCAGGGTTGTTTTGGGGCCCTAAATGTTGTTTTTTTTACTCGCCACAATCAAACTATAGATGGAGTCAAAGTCTAATGGAAGAATGTGTACTTTTCTGAAATACCTTTCCAACGGGCTATCACGCGCCTAAAACGGAGGTCGTATGCAAAATTTATGACCCTAGGAAGTTGAGGTACCAAGTTACACCAACTTACCCATAGGGCCCACATGACTTTTGGCGTTTCACCTTCTAAGGTTAGGTTTTTGGATGTCTAGGGTTTTGGCATTCACGAGTAATATGAAAGGGCCTCTGGAGCCTCATCGTAATCGATTCTTCTCAGACAGATGCACGTAGCAGCCACATCTCTTCTCAGAGATAGCTACCACCATTCGAGCAAGTTTCAATTCTGCAATTTTACAGTCTCAACCTATTTCATTATTTAATAGAATATATTGTTCACTGAATATTTGTGTTATTCTTCCCATCTATGTTTTTATTGTATTCATTTTGCTAATCAGTTCGTTGCGCTCCTAAATCTGGATCAACAGTTATCATCTTGAGTCTGCATGCATGAAGAAACATATTGATTATATGGAGTAGATTCTTCAGAAGAACAACTTCGGGGATCAAATTCCCAAAGTTGCCAAGAAGAAGTCGGAATATCAAGATAAACAAGGTAAATCTCATTCACTGATTTCCATTAACTCTTCTCCTGATGCATGGATCTTAGATTCAGGTGCATCTCACCATATGGAAACAAGAAAGAATGTTTTACCTTCTATTTCTGCATCCATGGGTCCTCCCATCCTCATGGAAGCTGATACCCCAATTGAGGTTATTGGTCAAGGGGGAGTAGAACTCCCACATGAAATTTTTGAGAACGTATTTCATGTTCCAAAACTCTCCATGCATCTACTCTTTATTTATCAGATAACACATTCTGGTACAGGAAAAAGGTGGAATTCACACCTGATTCCATAACCATATCTGATATGCATGATAACTCCATGTTTGTTGTTGGTGAGGCAAAACAACAATCTTGTTTGTATACTTTCAGTAAATCCATTGCTAAATGTGATTCTGATTTAATATTGATGTATGATGACGATACTAGTAGATTATGGCACAAGATATTCAGCCATATTAATTTCAAATACATGCAACAACTATGCAAATAGGATATGGTCACAGGCTTGCCAACATACACTTTTCAAAAGGAGTTTGTCAAGGATGCATTCTTGGAAAACATCCTCAAGAAAAGTTTGAGAAAGGGAAGGCCTAGAGGGCCTCCTCTCCTTTGGAGCTCATCCACGGTGATATGATGGGATCCTTTCCTCATCCATCCATCAACAAAGCAAGGTACAATATTACATTTATTGATAATTCCTCGTGATATACTTGGGTGTATTTTCTTAGGCACAAGTCCGAGGTTTTTTAGCATCTCAAGGACTTCAATGCACATGTAGAGACTCAATCTGAGAGAAAGAAAAAAATCCTCCACATAGACAATGGGGGGGAATATGTGAACCGATATGTCCAACATCTTTGTTCAGAGGAAGATATATAGCTGCAACACACAATACCTTACACTCCGCAGCAGAATGAAGTAGTCGAGAGGAAGAATATATCCCTCCAGGAAATGGCCACTTCGATGTTGCATGCAATATCTCTATTGCCTAAGCTTTGGGTTGAGACACTTAACTATGCTAACTACATTCAAAACATATCTCCTCATATATTTGTCAAGGACTAGACTCCCTTTGAGGCATGGAGCGGCAACAAACCAGAAGTCACCCACTTCCAAATATTTGGATCACATGCATGGGCCCATGTACCCTCTAAAAAGAGGAAATCATTAGAATTATGGAGTACCACATGCATATTTGTGGGATATCCAGATTATGTGAAGATTTACAGGTTACTTGATCCCTCTACTGATAGGCTCATCATTGAGCGCAATGTTTAGTTTGAGGAAACTCCCTTGAATGCACCATTTGAGCCACATGAAGAGACCTATGTACCACTTCCTACACCATACATCAATGATGATGAGTCTACTCACTCAGATAATGGCTCAAATTTGAGATCCGAATATGATTTGGAAGATGATGAGCCACCACAGATTCCCATGTGGGAACAGACCACCCTATAGGTAGTAGGATACCTTGTGGGGGATCTAGCAGATAAGAGGAGGATGAGGTCTCAGCTTGAGGATCCTCCTCATGAACTCACAGCTACCGAACCAATGATGTCTATGCATTTCTATATGTTTCTAGCTTCAGACCCATTGACCTATGCAGAGGCTGCAAGGAATCCCTTTTGGGAAGGCACCATGTAGGAGGAGTATAAATCTATCCTCGAGAACAAGACTTCGGATCTGGTTTCGCTTCCTTCATAAAGGAATCTTGTCAAATGCATATGGGTCTGCAGGACTAAGAAGGAAACAAACTGATAGTTGAGTAGGTATAAGTCAAGACTGGTTACCAAATTATTTTAGCAGATTCACAGGATAGATTATGATGAGACCATTTCTCTGATAGCAAATATGGACTCCATCTGATTGGCCCTTGCCATTGTAGCATCCAGGGGTGGGAAGTTCACTAGATGGACGTGAATAATGCTTTTCTTCATGGGGATCTCTCAGAGGAGATTTACATGGAGCAACCATAGGGGTTCATTCAAAACTCATCCTTAGTATGCCGACAGAAGAAGTCCCTCTATGGCCTCAAGCAAGCACCTAGAGCATGGTATGCAAAGATGGATTCCTTCTCGTTGTCTCAACACTTCATCATATGTAAATTAGATCTGAACGCCTATATGTTGAGGACCTCATACTCTTTGTTGATCCTAGTTCTCTATCTTGATGGCCTCTTGATCATAGGAAGTTCGGTCTCAACAATTGTTGTGGTCAAAGACATTTTAAATGACAGGTTCTCTATGATGGACATGGGTCCACTACATTATTTTCTTGGTATTGAGATTATCCAGGATGCTTTGTGAATCAAGATCTCTCAGTCTAAGTATGCTAGGGATCTCTTGGTTAGATTCCACATGACTGACTGCAATTTGGTAGCCACACCCTTTCTATCTGGGATACATCTTGAGGATGGTGAGGATACAATAGTGGTGGACAACACTTTGTATCGACAACTTGTGGGGAGCCTTCTATATCTCATCCACACCTGGCCGGATCTCTCATATGCAGTAGTGGTAGTTTCCATGTACATGTAGAAGCTACATGAGCTACATTGGAAGGCTTCCAAGTTCATCCTAAGACATGTTCAGGGCACCATAGGTTATGGGATCCACTATGCAGTAGGTTGTACACTAGATCTTGTGGGCTTCACCGATTCTGATTGGGTTGGAAACAACACAGATCACAAGACCACATTTGGGTATGCACTTAGTTTAGCTTCCGGTCCCATTTGTTGGTTGAGAAAAAGGCAATCAACTATTTCTCTATCGTCACTAGAGGTTGAGTATAGAGGAGCAATCAACACCACTATTCATGCACTTTGGCTTAAGAACTTCCTCGCCGAGCTTGGCATCCAATTTCATCGTCCAACTGTCATTTGGTGTGACAATCAGAGTACTCTCAAGTTTTGTAGAGATCCAGTGTAGCGACAGTGGACCAAACACATCAAGATCCATATGCACTACATCAGAGAGTTGGTACATGATAGGATGATCGAATTGAAGTACTGTCTATCCGATGAACAGACTGCAGACATCTTCACCAAGACATTTACTGAGAAGAAGTTCCACTATCCATGTGATCGTCTTGGAGTGAAGGACACAATTACTTATCAATTGTCTTTCCTTCTTCATTTTTGATGCATTGTACTTCGAGGGGGGGTTGTCCCATGAGGGTTTCCCTCTTTCCTCTATTTTTTCATTGTTTCATTCTTAGATGCATTGTACAATGGGTACCTAACATGGTCTTGGTTGTCGTGACCCATTCATAATTTACACCTTAGTAGTGTTCAAGGAGGATGTTAGAGATATTACACACTGACCTAGGTAATTATTTTCCTAAGGTTGATAGTCCACCATTGAGAGTGCTTACTTATGCGAGAATATTCTCTCTAGATAATATTCCCCTAGAAAATATGACACTCCTCTTCATTTCAGAGTCAGTTACACTTAGTTAGACTAGTGGAAGTCACTCGGGCATGGAAACCTCGATTTTATCACCAATAGTTGCATGTGTTTCTCTCACTTCCACATGTGTGACTCAGTTAACTGATTGATTGCATGGATCAATTAACTAGGACAAGGTGACATATTACTTCAGTTTCTGTCAGTGAGTGTCTAGATCTCTTTAGATCACTACTATGGCGACTTCACTTAGCCATGTAGAGCGTATCATGTGTATTTTACCATTTTAATCAACAGTGAATACAATTATATTGATTCTTTTCTCTCATCTCTTCTCTCATTCTCTCAATTTGCAAGTAATGTATGAATTGTTGTTAGCTATATTCTTTGTGCATGTTTCACCACAATTCTACACAATTGTCTCGAGGATGCAACAAAGGAAAGGGGTGTTGACTCTTTGGTACTCCTAAAACAACCCATTAGATTTCTAGGTGTTCCAATGCCATTGCCAATATTAGTCTTTGCATCTCCAAATTATGTTTGGAGGTTACTATTGGTAATTTTTGTAGCTAAAGGTGGTGGGTCTAGGTTCTGGTCATGTGTATTCTCCATGCCAACATAATTTAAAGGTTGTATTTTAAAAATTATAAAACGATTTTGTTACCTTTATAAATTTGAAGAATTTAACAAGAATGAACATCATAGTCGGTATAAAAACCTACCTCAACTTTGAAGGAACGAGAAAGAAAATTCCAATACAAGTATAAAAAATATTGAATGACAACAAGGCCATCCTCTCTCATCCTCATTGTGGTGAGATATGAGGACTCTTCTACTCTTAAACACGCCTTACCCTGCTATGAAATGTGCCTCATAGTTTTGAAGGAAGTAGGATAGAAAAATTAGAACTTGTGGTCTCTTTTTTTAATTCATATATTGTTGAAAATGCACACATTAACCTTTAATTTCTTAGTTAGTGGATGGTGTGGCAAGCTTGTGTGGCCATTTAGAAGGTGTCGAGGATAGTTTAAAAGGAACAAGTGCATGTTTCTAAAAACATGTGTATATTAGTGCAAGATTGTGTTCCGATATTTCTCATTGCCTCTTTTTCAACCATCAACTTCATGTGAGAGATTAATATATATTGTTTATTATGTATATCAATCTCATTGTGAAGAATTTTTTTTCTATATAATGACAAGATGACACATTGCAAGATTTTGAGAGAGAGAATTCTAAAATGATGGAAAAAAAAAGCATTGTTCTTTTGTTCTCAATGGGACATTCTTAATTGTAGAAGCCTTCTTCCTTTCTTTTTCATCTTTCTCTTTTAGATTTCAAATTCTTTCCACATTTAACTCTGTATATTTCATGGGAGAAATTGAGAAAACTCTTCTTTCCACATTCAAGTCTTTATATTTCATGGGAGAAATTGAGAAAACTCCTTATTTTTACTAATCCTTGTCGCATGTAGTGTATTACACCAAAATATAATCCTAGCAAAAAAAATAGCAATTTAATAGTGGCTTTTGAAAAAATAGTTTGTTGAAACATTTAAGAGCCATTTTGAAAAAGTAGTTTGTGGAGACATTTAAGAGTAGATTGCTTTATGTGCTTGTATTATGGAAAATATAATTATGTAATATTATCTATTAAATGAAAAATAATATTACTAATTCAAACAATCAATTTATTTTTAATTTTTAATTAAATTCACAAAAATAATACAATGATTTTTTTTTTTATATTTATAGAATTTGTAAAAATTGTGAAGGATTATTAAATATCATGCGATTTTTTTTTTTTAATAAAAACATGCTTTCATTTTTATTATGGTTGACATTAATATATATAATTATTTTTTAAAAGATTATATAATCATGTTTTTTTTTTAACAATGATTGCATTTAGGTTGTGATTTAGTGTAAGATTAATTTATGAAAGATTGCACATTCCACTTGCATGTTGCATGTAATATCTCTACTTCCTAAGCTTTCGGTTGAGACACTTAACTGTGCTAACTACATTCATACCATATCTCCTCATATATTTGTCAAGGAGTAGACTCCCTTTGAGCCATGGAGCGACAACAAACCAGAAGTCACCCACTTCCAAATATTTGGATCACGTGCATGGGCCCATGTACCCTCTAAAAAGAGGAAATCATTAGAATCGTGGAGTACCACATGCATATTTGTGGGATATCCAGATTATGTGAAGGGTTACAGGTTACTTGATCCCTCTACTGATAGGCTCATCATTGAGCGCAGTGTTCAGTTTGAGGAAACTCCCTTGCATGCACCATTTGATCCACATGCAAAGACCTATGTACCACTTCCTACACCATACATCAATGATGATGAGTCTAATCACTCAGATAATGGCTCAAATTTGAGCTCCAAATATGATTTGGAAGATGATGAGCCACCACAGATTCCCATGTGGGCACAGACCACCCTATAGGTAGTAGGATACCTTGTGGGGGATCTAGCAGATAAGAGGAGGATGAGGTCTTATCTTGAGGATCCTCCTCATGCACTCACAGCTACCGAACCAAGGATTCCCATGCATTGCTATATGGTTCTAGCTTCAGACCCATAGACCTATGTAGAGGCTGCAAGGAATCCCTTTTGGGAAGCCACCATGTAGGAGGAGTATAAATCTATCCTCGAGAACCAGACTTGGGATTTGGTTCTTCTTCCTTCAGAAAGGAAACTTGTCAGATGCATATGGGTCTGCAGGACTAAGAAGGAAACAAACTAATAGTTGAGTAGGTATAAGGCAAGACTGGTTACCAAATGATTTTAGCAGATTCACAGGATAGATTATGATGAGACCATTTCTCTCATAGAAAATATGGACTCCATCTGATTGGCCCTTGCCATTGCAGCATCCAAGGGTGGGAAGTTCACTAGATGGACGTGAATAATGCTTTTCTTCATGGGGATCTCTCAGAGGATATTTACATGGAGCAACCATAGGGGTTCATTCAAAACTCATCCTTAGTATGCCGACAGAAGAAGTCCCTCTATGGCCTCAAGCAAGCACCTAGAGCATGGTATGCAAAGATGGATTCCTTCTCGTTGTCTCAACACTTTGTCATACGTAAATCAGATCTAAACGCTTATATGCTAAGGACCTCGTACTCTTTGTTGATCCTAGTTCTCTATCTTGATGGCCTCTTGATCACAGGAAGTTCGGTCTCAAAAATTGTTGTGGTCAAAGACATTTTGCACGACAGGTTCTCATTGATGGACATGGGTCAACTACATTATTTTCTTGGTATTGAGATTAGTCAGGATGCTTCGTGAATCAAGCTCTCTCAATCTAAGTATGCTAGGGATCCCTTGGTTAGATTCCACATGACTGACTGCAAGTCGGTAGCCACACCCTTTCTATCTGAGATACATCTTAAGGATGGTGAGGATACAATAGTGGTGGACAACACTATGTATTGACAACTTGTGGGGAGCCTTCTATATCTCATCCACACCTGGTTGGATCTCTCATATGCAGTAGGGGTAGTTTCCATGTACATGTAGGAGCTGCATGAGCTACACTGGAAGGCTTCCAAGTGCATCCTAAGACATGGTTAGGGCACCATAGGTTATGGGATCCACTATGCAGTAGGTTGTACACTAGATCTCATGGGCTTCACCGATTCTGATTGGGTTGGAAACAACACATATCACAAGCCCACATTTGGGTACGTGCTTAGTTTGGGTTCTAGTCCCATCTATTGGTTGAGAAAAAGGCAATCAACTATTGCTCTATCGTCACTAGAGTGTTGGGTATGTGTTATATTCTTTGCATATGTGTGGGTGTGGGTGTGTTATATTCTTTGTTATATTCTTTGCATATTGGGTATGTGTTATATTTTTTGGGGCGGTTTTTTGCTATTTTTAGCTGATTTTGCTATTTTTAGCTGATTTGTAAATTAATCCCGGATTAAGGGATTAGGGTTTTGGTATCTACGGAATACCTAAAAACATTGTATATATTGTATGGCAAATGGTGAAATTCGATATAATGAAAAAGAAAGGTTTTCCCGGTTGAGGGTTTCCAGTAAAGATCTCTGTGTATTCTATGTATGAGCCATTGATTAATTTCTGTATTGCTTAAGAATATATATGCATTGCTTTACTTCGCAGGTTTAAAACTTACATAGAGGTTGAGTATAGAGGACCGGTCAACACCACTATTCATGCACTTTGGCTTAAGAACTTCCTCACCGAGCTTGGCATCTAGTTTCATCATTCAACTGTCATTTGGTGTGACAATCAGAGTACTCTCAAGTTTTGTAGAGATCTAGTGTAGTGACAGTAGACCAAACACATCAAGATCCATATGCACTACATCAGAGAGTTCGTAGATGATAGGATCATCGATTTGCAGTACTGTCCATCCGATGAACAAACTGCAGACATCTTCACCAAGACATTTACTGAGAAGAAGTTCCACTTCCCGTGTGATCGTCTTGGAGTGAATAACACAATTACTTAGCAATTGTCTTTCCTTCTTCATTTTTGATGCATTGTACTTTGAGGGGGGGTTTCCCACGAGGTTTTCCTTCTTTCCTCTATTTTTTCATTGTTTCATTCTTAGATGCATTGTACAATGGGTACCTAACATGGTCTTGGTTGCCGAAACCCATTCATCATTTACACCCTAGTAATGTTCAAGGAGGATGTTGGAGATATTACACACTCACCTAGGTAATTATTTTCCTAAGGTTGATAGTCCAACATTGAGAGTGCTTCCTTATATGAGAATATTCTCTCTAGATAATATTCCCCTAGAAAATATGACACTCCTCTTTAGTTCAAAGTCAGTTACACTTAGTTAGACTAGTGGAAGTCATTCGGGCATGGAAACCTCAGTTTTATCACCAATAGTTGCATGTGTTTCTCTCACTTCCACATGTGTGACTCAGTTAACTGATGATTGCATGGATCAATTAACTAGGACAAGGTGACACATTACTTCGGTTTCTGTCAGTGAGTGTCTAGATCTCTTCAGATCACTACTATGGCGACTTCACTTAGCCGTGTAGAGCATATCATGTGTATTTTACCATTTTAATCAACAGTGAATACAATTATATTGATCCTTTTCTCTCATCTCTTCTCTCATTCTCTCAATTTGCAAGTTTTGTATGAATCGTTGTTAGCTATATTCTCTGTGCATGTTTCACCACAATTCTACACAATTGTCTCGAGGATGCAACAAAGGAAAGGGGTGTTGACTCTTTGGTACTCCTAAAACAACCAATTAGATTTATAGGTGTTCCAATGCCATTGCCAATATTAGTGTTTGCATCTCCAAATTATGGTTGGAGGTAACTATTGGTAATTTTTGTAGCTAGAGGTGGTGGGTCTAGGTTCTAGTCATGTGTATGCTCCATGCCAACATAATTTAAAGGTTGTATTTTAACAATTATAAAACAATTTTGTTTCCTTTATAAATTTGAAGAATTTAACAAGAATGAACATCATAGTCGGTATAAAAACTACCTCAACTTTGAAGGAACGAGAAAGAAAATTCCAATACAAGTATAAAAAATATTGAATGACAACAAGGCCATCCTCTCTCATCCTCATTGTGGTTTTATATGAGGACTCTTCTACACTTAAACATGCCTTACCCTACTATGAAATGTGCCTCATAGTTTTGAAGGAAGTAGGATAGAAAAATTGGAACTTGTGGTCTCTTTTTTAAATTCATATATTGCTGAAAATGCACACGTTAACCTTTAATTTCTTAGTTGGTGGATGGTGTGGTAGGCTTGTGTGGCCATTTAGAAGGTGTCGAGGATAGTTTAAAAGGAACAAGTGCATGTTTCTAAAAACATGTGTATATTAGTGCAAGATTGTGTTCCGAGATTTCTCATTGCCTCTTTTTCAACCATCAACTTCATGTGAGAG
>ML779914.1:489708-513983 GCA_009831015.1 Picea engelmannii | reverse complement strand
TAATAAGCAAATAGAAACATCAAAACTACTTTAACTAATCTATTCAAATTTAATAAACAACTATCCTGTGAAAGTAAGAAAATAGACAAGGAACTACACTATCAAAGCAATAATAGACAAGTAAGCAACTAAACAACTAACTAACCTAGTATAAATTCTATAACAATTAAACTCAATAAGCAACTAACTAAGCTAAGAGACAAGTGAATTCCATTCTTAAACTAATCTTCACAACTAGTTCTAATTTACAAAAGGAAATCTACTAAATTAAAAGCAAAGAGTAACTAACAACTAATCCTTGATATATGATAATAAAACTTCTCTTTAATCTACCAAAGAAAGGATACTATCTATCCTACAATAGAAAGAAAAACTATCTTCTAATCTATAAAAGCAAGAAAACTATCTTCTACTCTATGAAAGCGAGAAAAACTCAAATATAGTGTTGATGGTTGTGTCTCTGGTGTCTTATAATATCATGATGGAATTTGACAATGAAAGATAATTCAAGAGGGATAAACTCAATATTGAATTCAATAGCAAAGTGAAAAGTGTGAATTAAGCAATCAAGTGAGAACTTAGCTATTATAAAAACAACATCAACTACCCTGCATATCCATGTGTTTATGTAATCATGCATTAACCATCAACAGTAAAAAGAGATTATGCTATGAAATTCAATTGCACTCTATACTACGTAAGCAACTTATACTATACTAAATTCAATCATTAACTACAACTTGAAATTGCAACCTAAATCTAAGCAATAAATTGCATAACATAAAATAAACTAGCTCTATCTTAACAATTCAAATTGCAAAAAGGGAAATGCTCATAAACATAAATTAAACACTATTCTAGCATATGACAAGTAATGAAATGAGTAAACTAGATAAAAACTATATAAGCAAAGACTAAATAGAATTTGAATAAGGAATTTGCAAATAAAAACTAACACTATCACTATCCATCCACCGAAACCCCGTCAAAGAAAGCATGAATTAAATTTATGTCCTAAAACTCTGTTTCAGCATGAAGAAAGTATATTCTACCATCTAACTACACACGGGGTTAGTGTCTAATCTTGCAAGCTTGCTTCTACTAACTAATAACTCATTGCATACTAACAAGATTCCTCATAATAACCTACAAAAACTAAATTAAACCAATTAAATCATAAACAACAAATTAAATAACAAAGAAACAAAATGACAATTCATGTACAAAAAAATAAACAAAAAGACATCTACGTTATCTAATTCACAAGCAAACTCATAGGATAGTTACCCCAACTTGCTGGTGGTGGAACCCCCAGCAAGTCGTGGTTACCCTTCAAATTCACACCATGAACTTCGGAACAACAATTTCACCATTAAAACTAAAAACACAGGTTTTACACAGTCTGGCAAAATGAAAATGACAAAACAGAGATAAAATTGTCTTTTTCTCTAACACACGACTTTTTAACAATTGTATGACCACTGAGGTGGTATTTATAAGCTTTACAGACTGAGAGGTCGACCATTGGGGGGGCGAACCTCTTCTAAAAACAGTAAATTACATTAATGATGCCCCAACCGCTGAAATAGAGTGAGCCAATAATCGCCCACCATAACAACCCAAAATCGAGTTTTCAAGAGTTTAGTAGCTAGAGGGGATGAGCATTAGAAAAAACCATGCATCTATTTTTCCCATCACAGGCCACCAATACCATTATCGCCAAATCGCCCATCATTTTTGTGCAGGATAGAGTGTCTGGCGGAGTGTCAGATGGAGTACCAGATGCAAAAGTGAAAACCACGAACTGCTCTCAATCCATTTATAATTCCAGGAAACGATCCATGTGGGACCTAACTAGGCATATTGCACACAAAACCCATGTGCCGTATTTTTGAGATTCCACTTCATGCATCCACAATTTAATATTTAAGTTAGCTGCCTGTAATAGTGCTGGATGCAAAAATGCCTTGCAATTTTGCCCTGTGACACACATATCCCAAACTAGCTCTTTGAAATCATTAAATCATGCTGAATTATACTTGAAATCATCATAAAACATGAATTATGCATACCTGGTGTGGATCATAGCGATTTGACACAAAATCTCTTCAAAGGCTTTTTCAAAACATGAAAAACGCATATATACATTCGACAAAAGCATCTAATTACCGTCATAAAATCGATTATATCACAGGCCCAACACAACCCCCTATTCTCAGGCTCCTAGTCATATGGTAGACCCCATGTGTCCTTGGGCTAGTTGATGTGTTGGTCTTTAGCCCTTAGCCCCTGGCCCTCGGTCATTGGAATGACCATATGGCATCACCCCTAAACTCCACGCACTCGCATTTCATTGGGCCCCTGGTTCCTAGCGTCTAGTCACGTGCCTTGGTCGGTGGGATAGCTCGGTCGACCAGGCGTTACCCCCACAAATCTGCACCAAAGGTAAAGCAAATGGTATGGTGGTAAGGTTTTATGGAACGCGATGGGGGCTGGGACTAGGCCCCTTCCCTTTAGTCTGCCAAATATTAATTTGAATCGATTCAAATAATAAAATTCCACCGTAGTTAATAAGAAACAAAGTGGGTGGGCTGGTAGTCCATCCCTACCAAGACTCTTTCCTCATGCCTGGAGGTCACGGGTTCGACTCCTGTGGAGTCCATAAAAATTTTACCACCGCCAACCAATCTAGAGGTGCCATGTGAGAGCTCACGACTGGGCCATGTGGCACCACATCATTTTCCCACAACAATGACACGTGGAAAGATGTGATTTTCCCACCTATTTACCAACACCTACCCAATCAGCATGCCAACGCACCTTCCACGTAATTGTATGGCCATACGGCCTATACAGTCATCTTCCACGTCAACACTGTACGGACTGCACAGTCATAAAAAAGTTTGCATGTTTGCCAAAACGAGTAGAACGTGATATCTTTCTCATACGATGTCCGTTTGAGCCTGTTCAAGTTGTGTTGGGTTCGTAACGACGAGGCCTACACACACGTCTGTTTGAAGCAATTATGATAAATTTGATTTTTAGGCCTTCTTGGACCCATTTTGGTTCCTAGATCCATTTTGGATCACGCCTCCCCACTAGGACCTTTTGTTCCTCCAAAAGGTTACTAACCAGTCATCAAGTGCAGGATAGGCCACCCCACTTGTTCTCTGTCTTTAAACTCTGTCTTGTGCACCTGTCTCATCAAGATCAATTGAAAAACAACCATGAAAATTGACAACATATTGTTAGCCCCTTGTAGTCTTTCACATCTTATTGAAGCCACTACCATCCATGTTGAAAACATTAGCAATGATAACATCAGAAATATGACTGGAAATGAGCTAATATGTTTGTAGTACTTGCACGACATTAGCTTATCTTGAAGAAAAGTATGATTCAACTTCCATTCTACAATTATTTCATGTTCTCTATTAAGATCAATTGCTTGATTTGGGAAAATTATAGGTGTGTTTCTTGCATGAGTTACCTTCCTTATTCCATTGTTTGAAGAGATTGATTTGATTTTAAGTGATGAGCATGTACAACATATTCTTTTCCTACTTTGATTAAGTGATATTGATTATGTTCCTTGTAGAATATTGCTTTGCGATCATACAAATAAGGACTGCCTAAGACCATTCCACATTCATTGAGTGGCACCACATCACACATTACCTCATCCACAAACTTAGATGAAATTGCAAACTTTAATGTGCATTTCTTTGTTATGTGCAATTTATGATTGTTTCTTATCCATTTAAGTGAATAAGGTTTATGATGCATATGAGTGTCTAATCCCAATTGTTTAACCAGTTCCTCTAAAATCAAGTTAGATTGAGATCCACTATCTATCAATGTGTTGACCTTAGTATGCTTCATTATGACCCTTATGTGAAACAATTTACTTCTAGAATCATATCCATCAACAATTTTACTTGTCAAACCAACCGCTGTGATTTTAGATTCATCACCCGAATCTGATCCCAAGTTTGTTGGACGTGTTGTTGTTGTAGTTGTTTGCCTCCCTTTCTTCTCTTTGAACCATTTCAATCTCTTCTCGGGATTCAATTGCCAGCAATGGTCATCATCATGCCCTTATTTCTTGCAATGTTTGCAAGAGAGCTTCTTTTTCTTTCTTTCCACTGAATTTTCCTTCTTTCCATTCCACTTCCTTTTGTCCTCTTTTCTTGAAGACGATTCCCCTGATACACCAAATCATGTTTTCCCTACCTCAATGTATGTTGCTTGAAAAGAAACCGCATCAATATTAGTAGGTACAAACATAAATACAGTGTTACGAATGTGTGCAGGTTTACCTCCTATATATTTGATAAGATTTTATTGGGTATGTAATGGAATGTATAACATTAATACCATCTTACGAAATTCATCTGTGTATTCTTGCACTGTTTGTCCCTTTCTTAGTTTAATAAATTGAAATTCAATTAATGCCTTCTCTTTATAACCCAAAGGAAAAAAATTATTTCTAAGTGCAGAAGCAAAAACTTTCCATGATGGAAATACATTACCCACTTGTTGCGTGCCATTTTGCAACTTGCTTTTCCACCAGATGAGTGTTGTGCCTGCAAGTTGAAGCGATGCCAATTTTATTTGAGTTGCCTCATCTTTGATTTGTTGCACACTACAATAAAATTCCATCTATCTGACCCTGTTATCAAGCCTTTCTGCATTGACTTCACCATCATACATGGGTAATTCAAACTTCACATCAAGCTTAAGTAAAGGCATATGATGTTTATGTTTATGAGAATGTTTTCTTGCGATGGATTTGGAACTTGTACTTGAAGAAGAAGAAGTTGATGGAGAAGGAGGTGAAGGAGGAGGATTAGGAGGATCTTCTTCTTCTTCACTTTTGAACTTTGAAGATTCACCTAGAATCGACCTCTTCCGATCAAAGTAATCGTCATATAATACCTTTACCATCTCCAACATGGCGAAGAATGTCTTTCTAAACTCTTTCTTGTCATGAGAAAGTCCCTCTTCCAATGCCATATTCTCACTTTGAGAAGTTCTCTTTCTCGATCCAATCTCAGGATTCTCTTCGAAAATCTCACCTTCACCATGATTCAAATTTTCCCTGGTAATCATGCAAACTCAAAAAAAAACCGTCAACTAGATCTGATACCACTTGATCCGAAATGATCTTTTAAAAACTATGTTTGAGTTTTAAAACATGAGTTCATTAACCATTTAGGAAATTGATGAAAGAGGAAGAATTAATGATGTAACATGGCAGCCATAATAATATATACATATCTGGAAATAAGCACAAAGAAACAACAAACCATAACATAAAAGTTGTTAACAGAGTTCAACAATATCGCCTACATCTTGGGGCATTTGTCTCAGTGGGTGAGGCTTTCTTATTTCTCTTCAAAGCTTCAAAATTACATAAGAAAAATGTTAAATGGATTACAAACTGATCTGGATGTTTTATTCTAGATCTTAAGAACCCAACACAACTAACGACACTGAAAACGAATGAATGAAGCTCCAGGAAATGGCCCGCAAAGTTTATCTCCTCAATGGCTTCCCTGCATAAAAATGGATTTGGCTTTACAATTCTTCAATATTTCTCCTCTTCTGAACCTATGTCAGGCTGCCAAGAACCTCTGGTTTATATAGGCTTGAATTTGGCAACAAAATCCCAACTTCCTCCCCAGATATGGCGTTAAAAAGAGCTCCATATCCTCCAATAATGGCCAAAATCCCAACTTCCTCCCAAGATATGGCTTCAAAAGGAGCTCCATATCCTCCAATAATGGCCAAAATCCCCCCAAACAGGCTTAAAAATCAATTAAAATCTTAACATATAGTTTAAAAACCCAAATTTGGGAATAATGCAGGGCACATCCCCATATTCCTGGGCTCCTAGTCATATGGTAGACTCCATGTGTTCTTGGGCTAGCTGGCGCACTGGTCTTTAGCCCCTAACCCCTGATCCTTGATCACTAGGATGGCCATATGGCCTCACCCCTAAGCTCCACGCGTTCGCATTTCGTTGGGCCCCTGGTTACTAGCGTCTGGTCACTCACCTTGGTTGACAAGCTAGCTCGGTCTATTGGTCGCTATCCCCACAAATACACGCCAAAAGTAAAGCAAATGTTCTGGTGGTAAGGTTTTATGGAAGGCGTCGGGGGCTAGGGATAGGCCCCAGCCCTTTAGTCCACCAAATATTAATTTGAATCAATTCAAATAATAAAATTTGACCATAGTTAATAGGAAATAAAGTGGGCAGGCTGGTAGCCCGGCCCTACCAAGACTCTTTCCCCACACCTGGAGGTCACAGGTTCGACTCCTGTGGAGTCCATAAAACTTTTACCACTGCCAACTAATCTGGAGGTGCCACGTGGAAGCCCATGATTGGGCCACGTGGAACCACATCATTTGCCCACAAAAATGACACGTCTCGATATGTGATTCACCCACTTGTCTGCCAACACCTGCTTGGTTAGCATGCCAACGCACCTTCCACATCACTGTACGACATGTATGGTCAGCTTCCACATCAGCACTATATGGACTGCACAGTCATAAAAAAATTTGTCTGTTTGGAAAAACGAACAGAACATGATATCTTGCTCATACGACATCCATTTGAGCCCATTCAAGTTGCATTGGGTTTGTAATGACGAGGCCTACACTCATGTCCGTTTTGAAGAATTTATGAGAACTCTGATTTTTATGCCTTCCTGGACCAATTTTGGTTCCGTGATCCATTTTGGATCAATTACATACCACAAAAATGTGTTACCCCTGGTGCATCATGAATTGTCCATGTAAGTATTCCATGGAATTGAAATTGTTTTTTCCCTATTGGTCTAGAGATATCGTTCATAGTGATGTCAACCCATAACTTTATTAGCTTTTTGATAAGAGGATCAATATATACATTCATATATTTAACATGGTACTTACATAATTGATTAAAAATACACATCATTACTACTTTGTATATATGTGTATATAAGAAATTATTCAACGAACAAGACAAATGAATAGCTGCGTTAATTTTTTTATCATAAATAGATACTTGGAACAATCATTTCCAACGTTGTGTGCCCCCTATTAATTGATATTCAAGGAGGAAGGTTATTGTTTATAACAAAAATAGTCCACACTGAGTAAATAGACCCGAGCTCACCAAATTGATTGACACTATCAACTGTCAATGAAATCCTAACATTATGAGGTTCTTCTTTAAAAATTGGTCATCTTTCTTTGATGTTCCTAAATGCAGAACCATCTACAGACATTTGAAGAACACCATCTTCCCTTATGTTCCATGTATGGTAATCCATAAATTGTGTTGTGCTTTGGAAATTGAATAGTCATTGAAAACACAAAATTATGGGAATACGATGAAGAACCTTGTGAGGCACATGTTGTGTTACTTGATCAGTTCGATATCTAGTGATTTGACATTGCGGGAATTTCGTTTCTGATGCATATTGTCCATAATATATAATAGGATCATTAGTACATGCATCAATAACTTGGTACTCCATTCCAATATCTTTCATAATGGCAAATAATTCTCGATATCTGTGAAGTAAATTATTTGATGATGGTAGGAGAAATTCACCTAACGATCTACAACACAAAATATAGGTAGTTAATGTAAATAATATTAATATTAAATATTCTATCATTATTTTATACACTAATTAATAACACTAATAATATATAAACAAAACAAAAATAAGCCTTTTGTGTATATGTGACGAATTATATTACATACCTTAGGATCTAGGTGAGACAAGTGTTTGAAAAACTATTCAATACCTTCAAGTTCACCAACAACAATATAACAAAGTGAATATATATCCTTGAGCCTTCGTAAAGGGGTTGTTGTGACTTTTCAATCAAAGCTACATCATGAATTTCATCAAAATTGTCATCCATTGGAGAAAATGTTTTTTGGATCAATCTATTTATACTATCATTCTCAACTGCATCATTATCAGTGTCATCTTATTCCATAGGAATAACTTGATCTCCAATATCCACTCCATCTTCCTCATTGTGTACAACATGATTTCTACAACTACTTGGCACATTCCCAAGATCTCACTTAGGACGCCCTTTCTTTATAATTACAATCAATAAAATGATATTTGTTTATGTAACAAATATTGAAAGGATATAAAGTTCTATGAATATAATCAATACAAAAACTTATAATGAGTACTAACTTACCAAAGGACGATATTCATAACCCCCTTCAATGTGTTCAAAATATCTACAGTTCCTTTTAGTTGTTGTTACTAAAAGTCTTCTTCTATTGAATCCCTTGCATTGATTGCAAGAGTAATAACATTTCCTATCACTCTTTGATTCCAATGCCACAAATACCCTTTGAAGCATCCTATCATTTTCCTCTTGAGTAATGTTAAATGGCATTGTAATTAATTGTTACAATAAAATACAATGAAGAAATATAAGTACAATATACAAATAAATTCTACTAATTTCACACATGTAAATGCATTTCTATAGGCCAAAAAAAAAAAAAGATAATAGAGAGGAAGAGGAGTTGTGACCCCATGTGAGAGAAATTAAAATAAAAGGAAACAATTTTGTGGTTTCCTTTTCGTCAAAAAGTTGGGGAACATCCTTCCAACATTTGTAAACATTTTTTTTAAATGGTTGGCATACATCCTCCAACCTTTTTCACTGGGTCAAAATCCAATATTCTTGAAATTAGGTAAAGGGAAAAAAACTTGAGATATCACCCTAGTATACAGTCTTTAGGGTTTACAACACATCCATAGTCCTATAAATTGCAACATGTAAAATACCAACTGGATTTTTCATCATGCCCTATTTTCATGATTTGTTATGCATTTTTCCATTTATGCATTCTTTTACATTTACAAGACTTTTTTTAGCCTCTATGCACAAAAGAGGGTTTTTCATTTGAAAATGAACAACTAAATGTATTAAAATATCTAAAATGATAAAATACAAACTCCACAATTTGAATCACTCAATTTGGAGCTCATATGAGTCATGGGCGTGCATTTTACAGAAAGACAATTTTACCCTCCATTTTATAAAAATAATTCAATCTTGGTTCAAGGTAGAAGCCCTATTTCATTTGAAACCACACTTAGGGTGATATAAGTAGATTTAGAATTTTACTATATTCACCCAAAATCTCTTATAACTAAATTTCAAGCTATATAGAAGCATAGGCATGCATTTCCATTATGCCACTTTCCATTGTTTTGGTCTTTCAATTTACAAGGCAGATTTGGCCTCTTTTATAGAGCAACCACATTTATGTTTTAAAATGAAAATAAAAATCAATACACAGTTTTAAATTATCTAATACACCCTCAACAACTTGAATCACTCAAATTGGAGTTGTGTTAATACCCAAGGATGTGTTTTTGTGAAGCCTAGCATGCATTTTACGAAAGGGGAGAAATTAGAGTTTAAAAGAAAAACATATATTTCTTATGTGCGAGTGTGCATTTTTATATGTTGAGACTATAAGAAGCTTGAATTAGGTTTTATGCAACAAAAGAAACCCAATTCATCCTTCCATTATTTTCCAAATGGTTGGAATGAAAAATAAGTAATGTAAACAATTAGGATTGGATGGGTGGGAAATTGTAACATACCCATCCTACAATAAGGAATAAAATATTTTATGACTTAGGCTTGCAATTTAGAGGATGCAGTAGGAATTTTCAAACAAAAAACCTTCTGTTGTACATAAAGGGTGAAAACTAGCTTGTAAAATAAAGAGGTCAAATTGTTAAAACTGGCTTTGTTGAAACACACATTAGATCGAGGGAAATGCATTCCCAATGCTGAAATTGGTATGATTCTATCAGGGATATATAGGCTTATGAAACATCCATTCCTTCAAATAAATTATGCATGCTCCATGGTGAAAAATGCACTCCCTCAAAAGGAAAAATGCATAAAATGCATGAAAACATGGCATATGACAAATGCACGCCCTAGGAATAAAAATGCATGCTTTGTGTTGGTAATTGTATGTTGACTTTATGAAATTACATGTAACATGGTATTGAGGAAAATGCACACATTGTAAGGGGAAAATGCACGTCTCAAGTTGAAATTGCACATTGAGGGCATGGGATTGCATGTTGACATAGTAAGGAGGAATATGCACACCTTGTTAATGACAAATGCATGCATGCATTATAAAAATGCACACCCTAGAAATGTTATGCATCCCTATGCTCACCTAAACCCTATATAATTATTCCTTATCCAATTTGAATGGTTTCCATAGGAAGATGAATTAAAATGGATGTTGATCCATTGTGTATGATTGATGCTACTATGGCGTATCTTATAACAACCCTAAACCCATATTTGACAAGCTTTTTAGAAACACACATATGTAGTGTTAAGTACCAATTGTCCAAGGAAAGTGATCTTATACCAATTGTTAAGTACCTATACCAGATTTGCAAATATACTTCAATAAGACCAAGAATAAACCATAAACCATTCACCATAACATGAACACAAGAATATAGAGAAAACCCTTGAGGTAGGGTAACACCACATATTAATCCTTATGGAAGGATAAAACTCCTCAAGCAATCCTTGCTTGTACAATCACAATATTCTTTACTATGCTTCATTACATTGCATAAACTTTTTTATATAACTCTCCCTATCTCATAGGAACCTTCTAAAGAGTCCTCTCACATTTATTACATTAACTACCATAGTGGGCCTTTATTAATATAGTGGACCTAGTCCACCTTACATTGAATGACCACATTCTCATATATTAAATTACTTCCACTAATAAAACATAACTACATTCCCATTGGGTACCTCCCTAGGTACCCCATATTACCTCCCTATGTATACTACAATTTATTCTATGATGCATGCAAATAGTATTCATAATCAAACACAGAAACATAGACAACATAGGATTCTATAACATATCTCTATCATTCCTTTATTCATCCTTCTCAACCTTCGATTGTTACATTCAATACCTCTGGAATTAGTATTAATCAGACTGTAACATAAACTAATCTATCATAATCAAACTTCCTCAGAATAATACCTAGCTGAACCAATCGACTGAACCCCTAATATCTCAACCCGTTACGTATTTATATAAAAATCTAGGGATAAAAACCCAATCTATTCATCCCAAAAATATCACATTATAATGCATGGCCAACTCAGTTAACTGGCTATTCGACGTCTTCTATTTTTCAGCCTTCATGTCACTTTTCTATTGTTCTTCTATTTCTAGGATGTTGAGTTGTCATTTTTGTGTTATTCTTTATTTCCTTTCTTTATTCTTCAAACTTTATTCTTCGAGCTGTGTGTTGTATTCATTTTGTGCACTTTCCTTATTTTGTGCGCTTTCCTATTGGATGTGCCTCAACTGCGCCCTCTCTAGGTTTCATTTTTCCTCTATGCACTTTTCATATACTTAGGATTTTTCCTCAAAACTTTATCAAAACTACAAAAAATGCTTTCAAGACTATCTGTTCAATAGGGTTTTTGAAGGACAACTTGATGGTGGTTTGATGACATTCAAGAACTACAAAACTAACAACATACCTGTGATAGTGGAAGATCCCTTAGAAGATATGAAGGCACATAACAACTTGAAGATTCAGAGCACATAGAGATGTGATAAATTGTAGATGGAACTTTTTTTAACAACAAACTATTCATTTTTTGAGTATTATATTGTGAGAAAACATTGAAGGAAACCAATACTATCAGTTGTGAATAGATAATAATATTGTGATAGTGAAACATCTAGCTAGTCTTTGGCATCTTTTTAATAAGTAGAAAAAGGAGCATTTCATGAGAGTAACAATAAAACAAAAAAGACTCAACTATTACAACAAGAAAATATAGTACATTCACAAGGGGGATCTACTTCAGAAAACTATAAGAGAAAACACAATCTAAGGGGAGAAACACAAAAAAAGGAACTATGTAGGAAAAGACGAAGCATATTTCCATCAGGTACTACTTTCTAAGAGAACAATTAGTCAAACTAAGTGTCTAGATGGAATAAATTGTTAGGAAGGAACAAGTTGCAGATATTTTTACCAAACGCCTTCCCAAAGAAACATTTGAATATCTCAAACAAAATATGGGAGTGATATCCCTCTCTTCTTGTCAGTAAAGAAGCACAACTCAGGGGGAGCATACCTTTGACATTGATGTCAAAGGGGAAGATTGTTGAATAAATTATTTTCATTGATGTCAAAGGAAAGTAAGTATTAAAATATAAATGTGACTTTAATAAATAAAAATAAAAGGGAATAAGTTAGAAATGAAGTTACATAGAAATGAAGTTACGTAAAAGTGGAGTAAACGTGAAAGTGGTTAAAAAAAAAGGTAAAATTTAGAAACGAATCTACGTAAAAATGGAGTAAACATGAAAGCAGATTAAAAGGTGTAAAAGTGGAAGTGGATTAAAAGTGCACATGGTATTTTCACATGGATTTAAAACCCATGGTGGTATTTTAACCAAGGTATGTTAAAAAGTGCATTAAAAAATAAAAAAAGGGAGAAAATTAATTATTTGTTTAATAAAAGTCGTGTGTTTTCAAATGAACATGAATTTTCATGTAAAGCTTATGGTAAAATATAAAAGAAGAAGAGGGTTCTGAGAAAAAATGTGTGTGTGGGTGAAAATGTAATATTCTTATGCATACCATTTGAGGAGTGATGATTGAATATGATTCAAGGAGAAACAATTAAATATTAGAGAAGATCAAATATGGGGTTTTAGCAAATAAATATGGCATTATAGAAAGCAAAAATTATAAAGGAAGATCTAACGAAGAAGTAGAAAAAACAAGATCTGGTGAAGGCATAGTGAAAGTAGAAGGAGTGAGTATCGAGCAGATATGACTAAAGAAAAAGGAGTGAGTGTCGAGTTGATATGGCTAATGAAGAAGTAGCGAGTGTAGAGAATAAATTGTGAAAGTATAAGTAACAAGTGCATAGAAGATTTAGTGAAAACAAAAGTGCAACAAGAAGAATAGTGAAGGAAATGAAAACTTGTAAGTAGGCTAGTTCCTACATGACAAAAAACTATGCAGATTGGTATCTCTTGTCGGTCGGTGCCTACAGATAGTATAGGGGATCGATGTCTCATGTAGGTTGGTTCCTATAAACAATAAAGGGGATCGGTGTCTCCTATAGGTCGGTGCCTACAAACAGTAATGGAGATTGGTGTCTTCAATAGGTTGGTTCTTACAAATTAATAAAAGAAGTTTTTTTGGTTTTCTCCCGAAAGGGTTTCCACATTAAATATTATGTCTTTTGGTTGTTATATGTAACAACATGTTTCCCCCAGTTTGTAAATATAACTCTATTGGCAAAGAGACTATGGAAAACTCAATATGTGTGAATGTTTGATTTGATGGACCTTTGTATAAAAGGTCGATGAATGTAAATTGTGTTATCTAATAGAAAATGGATAAGTGTTGCATAAATCCTGGAAGGGGGCATATACTGAGAAAGACCAAGAATGCTATGAAAACAGATGGTGAAGGGGACTAGGAATTGTTGCGTCCTTCACCAAACTAGTACCTTACTAGATTTAATTTGGTCAGGGCCAGAACAATCCTTTGACCCAGAAATGAATTACAATCAGGTTGGTAGGTGGGAAGACCTCCTCAAGAGTTAATGAGGGGATGGGACAGAGCACCCATATGTATGGCTTCCAGACATGACCATGGATTGGGAATTCGAGCCACACGCAACCTTGCTAAGACAAGCAAGAAAGGAAGGTGTGGTGGGAAGAAGAGGATGTGCAAAGAGTGCAAAGACGAGAAGCTAAGCTTCCGGGTTCAAGGAAGAATGAGGAGATAAGCGTTCTGGTCACAGGAAATGGTTGATAAGGTTATGATACAAGTTGATAAACTAGGTCGGTCCTCCTTTCTTGGTATTGTGTAAACCATTGCCAAGATCCTGTGGGACAAGGAGAGTAACCTTCGTACCTATCTTTTTATGTGTCGGAAGAAGATATTCAATATCAAAGCATTGTGGTCTAGCTCGGGGGTGGCTAGTGGAAAATCCATTAGGAGTGACTGAGCCTATGGTTGGGTGGAAACTGGCACCCCGTCCAGTAGTCACTTCAAGTTATCTGGTTCTAATAAGTGCTTTCATACTCTATGCATTGAAATGGGAAATTAATGATTGTATGCATGTATTTACATATCTATAAATGATTTCTGTATTGAAATGGTTAAGTTATGTGTATATGTTGGCTTCCTTGAGAAATTATGCTTTTTATTTTCCTGTATGCTCTAGTTTAACCCTCGAAAGAGTTTTCCCAGGGAGATACCTCACAATTCTGGAGTCAGATCAAGCCTCTTGGCACTGCTACCATCTCGATAATCCCAAAGGTTTACCCTGACTTGTTTTAGAACTTAAAGTTCTGTGAGATAGGAAGGTGTTTCCCTCAAACCAATAGCCTGAGAGACCTTAAAATCACACCCAAATCCTTAACCAAAACCCAGCTAAGAGCAGAGCTCATAACCCGAGAGTCATTAGAAGGTCCATGTGACCTGGGTCTAGGAACCCTGCGCTAAGACTGAAAGGAGCTAGCTCATGATGGTTTTAGAGTTTTGGGAGCTCGAAGCACTGGGATGTCAAACTTCACGATAGTCAAAATTACCCAAACTCCCAGAGTAACAAGGGCCATAGATAAATCAAGAACCTGACATAGGAGATGAATGTGATTCGTTCATGGAAAGGAAAACAGATCTCATTCGTTAGATCGACTTAAAGGTCCACTAGAGTTAATGGATCAAACACTAGTCGTTCGATTAGATTGATGGTTGGGAATCATTGTAGAGTGCGAAGGAGAAATTAATGGATGTGCTATTTCACGGCCCGCAATCAACCAACGTCGTTGATCTCGTCGGGGTGGAGGATCAAAGACCACGATTAAACAGAGTCAGGAGAGCACTTTTCAGATTGCGAAGATTGAACTCTCCGATAAAGAGCGAGGACGTTAGGGTCCCGCAATCACTGTGAACCATCAATCTGTGAACATATTGGTATTGGTCGGATCCCGAACATGAGTTATGAGGGATGTTGAAAGATGATCATATTGGAGCAATGAGGCATAGTGACACCATCCATGGTGATGTGGATTTAAGGTTGATGAGCCATGTGCCACCTAGATTCATGCGCATCACATACTCTAGATCCCTTGGAACATGACACATGTCATCCCAGGTGAGGGCACGTGTCTCCCCTGACTCATCTATGTGTCATCCCCTAGTACGTGCCCACCTAGCCAACATGGTTGGTGAAGGGACCCAAAGTGTCGAAGTGCCATAGTAGATCCTAGTCATTGACATAGGGAGGCACGTGGCAGTAGATTGTTAACCCCGTAGCAGAGCCAATCTAGAGGAAATGAAGTGTGGTGCTTCGAAAATTCCTGAAGATCGAAGTAGCAGAGTAGATCTGAGGCGTCCGTTGGTAAGGACAGGTGTTTCCATCTCCCGCACTTCGAAGTAGAAGTACTCCGGAAGAGTGGAAGAGTGGGGGGTCGAAAACTCTCGAAGGCTGAAGAGCCGAAGTTCATTGTGACCATTGAATAGAGAAGGTTGCATGTAGAAGATCCAACATTCCGAAAGGATTTCACTCCAGGATTTTGTGTGTGTGAAAACTCAAGAACTGTTGAAGCCCAAAGTCCTGATGTGAATCAGGGCCGTCAAATTCTATGAGGACACGTGACGTCGGATTATAAACTTCATATATTTGCTACTCTGAAGGATTCATACAGGGGTTGTCTTGGCTTGCATTTTCTTGGCATCTGGTCATAACCCACGGTCATATGTGAGTGTAGATGGAGGGAAGGGGTTAGGCATGTAATTCAAATATGAAGGTCAAACATTGAATTCCCCATTAACCTATGAGTTAGACAAGGACCCAATCCAATCGTTAGATTTGTTGGTGGATGGATTTCTGCCATAGAATTAAGAACACTGCAAGTTCCAGGATATTTGAAAACTCAAAATGAAGCATATTGAGTTGGACCCATGTGGAAGCCTCGTGGCCTTGACCTATGCACACCCAAGGAAATTGGGAGAGGTATATCTGCCAGCTTTGAGCTCAGTTCTGAGCATGGAGACTATGGTTGGAAATATCTGGACGAGTATACTAGGACATATATCCCAAATGGAGGTCTTGATTTCTTAAGAAGAACGAAATTTTGACGCCCCACCATGGGTGTGTTACAAATTGGTATCAGAGCATTGTTACAACACTTGGCCTACTTGGGATCATGGATGAGTCATTTAAAAGCCGTGTTTAAAGAAAATATTAAGGGTGATGCCCTACCTTACCTAAAGAGTCTGGTTAAACTATTACTAAAGAAAATAATGAAAACTTTCTACTGTGTGTGTGTATTTAAGAAAAATGAAATATGTGTTGTTCATGAACTAATAGATTGTTAGCTAACAACAAGTGTTTTGTCAAAACTCCAACAGTTAGTGAATCACGGGAAACCACAAGAATAAAGGATGGTGATGTACCATGAAGTGGGGGATGGCTCCCACAATAGAGATGAAGAGTCTGATGAGAGGAGGCCGGTGGAGACCCCTCCGGATCTAGCTGAAACTGTAAGGAGCCTTATGGTCAAATTTCAAAGTTGCAAGGCTGAAAATGAGAGACTGATAAAGGAGAAAGAAAACAAACAGAAATCAATGCAGTATTGTCGTAGAGCTTATCCAATATACAGAGGAAACTACAACATGGACCTGAAACCAGTCATGTGGACCGATGACATATGAAGAGAAGTCAAAGTCCACCGGAAATACAAAAACGTGGCCCATAAGTGGCCACACAGGGAGAAGTACCTTGAGGAAGGCCCACCCTGGAGGCAGGGGATTCTCATAGGGAGAGTCCAATGGAAAGGAAACCGACAACTCCGAGGGATCTTCTAGTAGAAAAACTAGCTCACATTCTTAGAAGAAAGGAAAGAAGTGAAAGCATTCCAAAAGTCATGACCCTGAAGAGTTCAAGAAAGCCAAACTACCCTATTTCGATGGGGAAATTAAGAAAGGGGAAGTGGTAGAATCTTGGCTTCTTGGTTTAAAGAAGTACTTCAGAGTCCATTACTACTATGAAAACTTGAATGCTCGAATAACCATCTTGAACCTGAATGGGAAGGATTCCATTTGGTGGGAAGATCATAGGAATGTGAAAGGAATCCATGAGAAGGACTTATCATGGAAGCAATTTGATAAATACTTCAAGAAGAAATATATGTCATAGAAATACTTTGACGGGAAGACTAAGGAGTTCTATGAACTCAATTTGGGACAACTCGCCATAGAGGAATATATCAATAAATTCATTGAGCTAATAAGGTATGTACCCTACATAAAGGATGAAAAGGTAAAAGTGCAAAAATTTATCAGTGGGTTACCTCAGACCTACCAGAATAGGATTGAGTTTGATGAGCCAAAGACCTTAGAAGACACTATCCTAAAGGCAAGGCATTGTTATGAACATTTCAGGAGCTAGACAAAACCTCGAGAGGATTGGAAGAAGACGAATAGTTCAAGATTCAAGAAGAAAGGGGATTAAATCCTCAATATTTAAGAAGTATATGAATGATTCTAGGATGATCCTTCCCACCTGAAGTGTGTATCAGCAGAATTTCCCCTCCCAAAGTGGAAGTAAACCATTTGGATCAACCTCAGGAAAGAATGATAACCCAAAGAGAGAACCCTTGAAATGTTGGGTTTGCGGAGAAGAACATCTACTGAGGGATTGCCCACATAGACAAGAGAACAATAGGAAATTCTACAACATCCAAGAAGATACCATAGTCAATGATGTGGCTAAGAGCATGCCACATATTTATGCAGCTTTGGATAATAAACAAGTCTACCACCAAGATTTAGTGTTGGAGATGGAAGGTATGATCGCCAACCGTCTAGTTTCTATTTTAATTGACCCTGGTTCTAATTTGTGTTATGTAGATTCTCAGACTATTAATAAGTTTAAGCTACAACTAGTTAGAAATGTTAATCCATGGTTGGTACAACTAGCCACTGGAACCAAAAGGAAAGTAGCAAAGGTCATACCACCTTTCCGATTCATCATGGATGGATTGCCCACCCAAGCGATCCTTAACATACTTCCCCTAGGATCTTACGACTTGTTGATTGGTATAGACTGGTTGGATTATTATAAAACTAAATTGAAATTTTACCATAAAACTTTAGAATGTGTAAATGAAGAAGGGAGAAAGATAACCCTCCAAGGGATTCAGAAGCCTATCTCAGTGAGACGAATATCATCCCTTCAAATGAAAAAGTATTGTAGAAAGGGATGTCCTCTATATGCAATACAGGTGTTGGAATCTATTGAGGATGACAAACCAAAACTAGAGGACCACCCCATATTAAGAGAGTATAGAGACGTGTTTCCATAAAAGGTACTGGGTCTACCTCTGAGAAGAGACATTGACTTCTCGATAGAACTTGCACCAGGAGTAGTGCCAGTGTCTAGTACACCCTATAGGATGAGTACACCCAAGCTAGTTGAGCTCAAGTTACAACTAAAGGAAATGATGGACAAAGGCTACATATGGCCCAGTGTGTCTCCATGGGGAGCACCAATATTTTTTCTGAAGAAGAAAGATGGCACACTCCGATGGTGCATAGATTATAGACAACTCAATAAAACAACCATAAAGAACAAGTACCCCTTCCCAAGTATCAATGAGTTGTTTGACCAATTAGGGGGTGCTTCCATTTTCTCAAAGATTGACTTAAGGTCTGGATACCATCAAGTCTGAATCAAATATGAAGACATCCACAAAACAACCTTCAAGACTACATATGGTCACTATGAATTTGTGGTGGTGCCATTTGGATTAACCAATGCCCCCGCCACTTGTATGTGCTTGATGAACAATGTAATCAACAAATTCCTTGACAAATTTGTATTGGTTTTCATTGATGATATATTAATATACTCCAAGAACAGAGAGGAGCATGAAGAACATCTTAGACTTGTACTTCAAGTACTAAGAGAGCATCATATCTATGCTAAGTTTAACAAGTGCGACTTTTTCCAAAAGAAAGTACATTACTTGCGCCATGTTATTTCTAAAGAAGGGGTGGTAGTAGACCCTGAAAAATATCATATCTATTATGGAATGGCCTACCCCAAAGGATGTATCTGATATCATATCCTTTATGGGATTAGCAGGATATTATAGAAGGTTCATAAAAGGATTTTCCAAGATTGGTTGTCCAATCACTTCCCTCCAGAAAAAGGGGGTTAAATTCACTTGGACATCATAATGTGAAGAAATATTTCAGGAACTGAAATACCTTCTGACCCATGCACCCATGCCGAAGATTGAAGACCCTGATAATGAATTCCTCGTGTGTACAAATGCCTGCAAGGAAGGAATCAGAGGAGTCCTTATGCAAGAAGGAAGTGTAATTTTCTACGAATCCAGAAAATTGAATGAGAATGAAATGAATTATGTGACCCATGATCTAGAGTTGGATGCCATAGTTCATGCTTTAAAAATGTGGAGGCATTACCTCCTGGGTAGGATATTTGTACTTATGACAGACCATTCTGGGTTGAGGCACCTGTTTGATCAACCAAAACTCAATGTTAGGCAAGCTAGGTGGATGGCTCTCCTTAGTGAGTTTGATTTTGAAATCAAACACAACAAAGGAAAGGAAAATAGGGTGGAACTGCCCTTAGCAGAAGTGTGAAAATGATTCACCTGGCAACGATAAGCACCTATGAAACTGATGTCAGAGAAAGGGTCAGAAATGGGCAAGAGACAGATGCATTTTTTAAGACCGTGACATCATAGCTAAAGCAAGAGCCCATAGGGATAAAGTATGAAGGTTATCAGATGCTTGATGAAGGCCTGTTGACCTACAAAAAAAGATTGTATATCCCAAGTTGTGACGAATTGAATAGGTTCATAATGGATGAACTACACAAGAGACCATATACTGGTCACCCAGGATATCAGAAAATGATCACGGCCACTAGGAAACAATTCTATTGGCCCGGATTGAAAAAGGACATAGCTGACTATCTAGGTAGGTGCCTAGAATGCCAACAATTTAAGGTAGAACAATGGCACCCAATAGGGTTGTTACAACCTCTACCAATTCCAGAATGGAAATGGGAAACCATTTCCATGGATTTCATCACCTAACTACCAAAATCGGCTAAGAAGAATGATGCCATCATGGTAGTGGTGGAAAAATTGAGCAAGTCTTCTCACTTCATTCCTTTCAAGTTGACTTGCAGGGCAATAGATATTGAAAACATATTCATGAAGGAGATATTAAGACTGCATGGCATGCCTAGAGAGATTGTATCTGACAGAGACACAAAATTCAGTTCAAGCTTTTGGAAATCCTTGATGGCTAGTATTGAGACTAAATTGTTGTTTAGAATAGACTATCACCCCCAAAATGATGGACAGAAAGAAAGAGTAAAGCAAATATTAGAATACATTTTAAGTATGCATGTAATGCATCAGCCTAATAGGTGGGAAAACTACCTTTCATTTGTATAACTTTCCTACAATAATGGTTATCAAGAGTCACTAAAGATGGGCCCTTTTGAAGTCCTCTATGGTAGACAATGCAAGATTCCAATTATCTAGAGTAATCCAGTGGATAGAATTACAATCGTACCAGACATGCTGAAAGAAATGGAACAACAAGTGATTCAGATAAAACAAAATATCAAAATTGCTCAGGCTAGGCAGAAGAGCTACATCGACAGAAAGAGAACTCTTAGAGAGTTCAAGACAGGAGACCATGTCTATCTCAGAGTTAGGCCCATGAAGAGTTCCCTGAGAATGGGAGCTTGTGCCATGCTGACACCTCAGTATTGTGGACCCTTTGAAGTATTAGATAGAGTGGGACCTGTAGCCTATAGGATAACACTTCCTCCCATAGTAAAGTCACATCATGTTTTCCATGTTTCATTATTTAAGAAATATGTACATGATTCTAATCACATAATTGACTGCTCTGTGATCCAGGTGGAGCCGAAGGGAGAATTCCTGCCAAAACCTCAATGCATAGTAGACAAGAAGGAAACCCCACTCAAGAATCGAACCATTGCATAGGTCAATTTCCAGTGGAAACACTTTGGCCCAGATGAGGCTACGTGGGAAATGGAGGATGCCATGAGACATGCATATCCATTTTTGTTCACTTCTATATATATAGAGCATGTTGACAGATAGAACATCGAGGATGATGTTTCTTTAAGGGGGAGGGAATTGTAGCACCCTATTTCCCCCAGTTTGTAAATATAACTCTATTGGCCAAGAGACTATGGAAAACTCAATATGTGTGAATGTTTGATTTGATGGACCTTTGTATAAAAGGTTGATGAATGTAAATTATTTTATCTAATATAAAATGGATAAGTGTTGCATGAATTCTGGAAGGGGTGGTGTACTAATAAAGACCATGAATGCTATGAAAAGAGATGGTGAAGGGGACCAGGAATGGTTGCGTTAACCTTCACCAAACCAATACCTTACTAGATTTAAATTGCTTAGGGACAAAACAGTTCTCTGACCCATAAATGAATTACAGTCAGGCTGGTAGGTGGGAAGACCTCCTCAAGAGTTAATTAGGGGATGGGGCAGAGCACCCATCTGTAAGGATTCCATACCTGACCATGGAATGGGAATTCAATCCACACAAAACCTTGCTGAGACAAGCAAGAAAGGAAGGTGTGGTGGGAAGAAGAGGACGCACAAAGAGTGCAGAGACGGGAAGCTAAGCTCCCGGGTTCAAGGAAGAATGAGGAGATAAGCGTTTTGGTCGTAGGAAATGGTTGAGAAGGTTATGATACAAGGTGATAAATGATTCTAGTCCTCCATGCTTGGTATCATGTAAAACATTGCCAAGATCCTACGGGAGAAGGAGAGTAACCTTCGTCCCTATCGTTTTCTATGTCGGAAGAAGAGATTCAATCTCAAATCATCGTGGTGTAGCTCGGGGGTGGCTAGTGGTAAATCCATTAGGAGTGAATGAGCCTATGGTTGGGTGGAAATGGACACTTCCAACAGTCGCTTCATGTTATCTGGTTATGATAAGTGCTTTCATACTCTATGCATTGAAATGGGGAATTAATGATTGTATGCATGTATTTACATATTTATAAATTATTTTTGTATTGAAATGGTTAAGTTATGTGTATACGTTGGCTTCCTTGAGAAATGGTTAAAGTGTCGAAGTGTCGGAGTAGATCCTAGCCATTGACAAAGGGAGCATGTGGAAGTATATTGTTAACTCCAGAGCAGAGCCACTCTGGAGGAAATGAAGTGTGGTGCTTCAAAAATCCCCAAAGCCTGAAGTAGCGAAGTAGATCTGAGACATCTGTTGGTAAGGATAGGTGTCTCCAGCTCCTATAGTCTAGAGCAGAATTAATACGGAAGAGTGGAAGAGTGGAGGGTTGAAAACTCCCAAAGGCCGAAGAGCCGGAGTTCATTGTGATCGTTGAATAGAGAAGGACATGTGTCAGAATATCCGACACTCCGAAAGGATTTCACTCTGGGGGTTTATGTGTGTGAAGACTCGAGAACTGTCGAAGCTCGAAGTCCCAATGTGAATCAAGGCCGTCAAATTATCTAAGGAAATGCAACGTCGGATTGTGAACTTCAGAGATTTGCTACTCCGAATGATTCACGCGGGGGTTGTCTAGGAGCCTATTGTCCTGGCGTCTGGTCATAGCCCACAGTCATATGAGAGTGTAGATGGAGGGAAGGGGCTAGGCCTGTAATTCAAATCCGAAGGCCGAACGCCAAATTCCCCATTAACCTGTGAGTTAGCCAAGGACCCAGTCTAGTCGTTAGATTTGTTGGTGGATGGGTTTCCACCATAGAATTAAGAACACTTGAAGTTTCAGGATATTGGAGAACTCAGGGTGAAGCATATTGAGTTGGACCCATGTGGAAGCCCCGTGGCCTCGACCTATGCACACCCGAGGAACTTGGGAGAGGCATATCTGCTAGCTCTAAGCTCATTTCTAAGCATGGAGACCGTGGTTTGAGATCTCTGGACAAGTAGATTGGGATAGAGATCCTGAATGGAGGTCTTGATTTCTTAAGAAGAACGAAATTTCGACGCCCCACCATGGGTGTGTTACATTATATTTATGTGATTTCTTTATTATGGTTTATGAATGTTAAGAAGAAAAATATAGCCTTATAATGATTCACCCCCCACCTCTTAGTATAAGTATGTGCTCAACACTTTGTTAGTGTGAAGTCGGTTGATAGTGTAGGAGAAAAGTAGGAATTTTTCTTACTCTATCTAAGTGAGGAGATATCATTGATTGGGTGAAGATATTTCTTCCAAGTGTTGATGCAAATAGGGTTGCATTACGAAGGACTGTGATTCAAGATCTTGGATAGGTGGAGAAGGAATTCCATCTAGATATCATACATGTCAAGGAGAAGAAAGAACAAAGGAAACCATAGGTGGGTTTCAGTTGATTGAAGGTAGAGGAAAGAGTTTTTTTGTACGAAGGTTTTCGTACAATATTTTTGTATGTGTATGCGGGCTCCAGTGGAGACATGCACGTATACACGGGTGAGTTGAAGAACATGCACAGATAGCTTGAAAATCATGTCATTCCAGGGTCGTAAAGTTGTCCAAACTTTGCCAGGTTATCTGTAGTTGTATTTCTCTTAGTGGGCCATTATCCCTGATATAGGAGCCCTGATTTCATCATAATAATAACATCTAAGTATTGATTTTCCCTTCATGTCTTTTTCCAAGGGTTTCTACCCAAAAATATTTGTGTCTTTTGTGATATTTTGGTTTCCTTGTTTATTCTTCCACTGTTATGTTTAGTTGATAACTCATCTGTGTTTTTATTCAATAAGTGATTTGTTTGGAATTAAATGTTGGGTGTTGGGTAGAGAGGTAAAATCAACAGGGTGGAGCAAATTCAAGGATGAAACTTTATTGGTAAGATATATAAAGTGTATTATTTAGTGTTTAATGCTAGAAATCAATTTTAATTATTTACAAGTTAATTAAATTCTTATTTATCTATGTTATAGATACAAGCAAAATATTCATAGCTCCAATAGTGATTCATTTATTGATAATATTGAAAGCATATGTCTTGCATTCTAGGAAAAATATTATACTTATGATTATGTTCTTTTCAATGAAAAAGATGGAGGAAAACATAGTCAATTATTGACTTATAAT
>ML779914.1:459556-485321 GCA_009831015.1 Picea engelmannii | reverse complement strand
TTTCATGTTATGGTATGATTTATGATTTATGAGTAGATGCCTTGTCATTTGGATACTTCATATGATTGATTATAATGATGGTGTTGCATTTACATGGATAGAATGGATGAACTAATCTATTACATGTTAAATACTTTGGTGGAGGATGGGGAACGAACCTAGGGAGGGACTTATGACTCAATGAGGATAACCATCATGTCTTATCCTAGAGTTAGGAAGCCTTGGGAAGGGGAAGAGTTTTGAAAAAATGATCTCCAAATTAACTTGGGTAAAAGGATAGAAGGAGAAAGGGCTGTAACTTAGTTTTACCTTTTTATTTACACTTGTAAATTCACCCTCAAGCCCAAATTATCCCTTTCATGTGTAGGTGGAATCCAAGGGAGAAATGTTTGGAACAACGACTACATTGATTGGGAATAATAAATTAGTTGCCTACCCATTGTTTGGGTTTGTTGGACCATGAGGAAATGTTTTTGGGAATTTCCATTATTATGAACTTATGATATGGGGTTTTGTATTGTTAGTTGAGAAAAATTGTGATTTCTCTAACCTATTTTATGTGCGTTGAGGGGCTGGGAGTGCGCTAACAACATTAAGGGGTACTTGAGTTCAATGTGACTTGCTCATTCCAAATATACTATCTTTTAGCTACTAACATAATCTATGAGATCAAATGTGTGGAATGTTATGATTTTATGCATGCCTCATTCATCTCTTCATCATGTTTAGGTGGCACCTCCCCAAAATACATGAAAACATCTACCAAATAGTAGAAAAAAATAATTAGACAATTTAAATGAAATCTTACAATCAATTACATGTGCATCAAATAAGAACAAATATTAGATTAATTAAAAGATAGTGATAATATTACCACTTGTATAGAGTGTCTCGGCTTGATGATGCAACCCCCCTACCTTCGCAGGGCCCGCCGACCTCCCGGTCACTGGATCGTTCTTCTCCTCGAGCTGGAACAACTCTTTGGGTTCCTACTAGAACCTTTATTAAAAAATCCACAGGTCAAAATATGAAACTCAGTCCACGCATACAAGCATCAAACATGAGCTTCACCTCCGCACGACCACGGGTCGTGACCGCATGCCTATACAAAGGTGCGTCGTGATTTTTTGTGTCGGGACTTTGCGAGTGAGTCAATCCTAACTCCCCAACTCCTGAAACTACGAAAAGAGCTTAATGATTGTTAGCCCCTTTCCATATTTCCTCTCGTGTAACCATTTTCCATGACCTAGGCTCTTCCTATGAGCACAACGGGATTTAGTGGATCAGGGATTCACGATGCAACTTATCTCTCTTCTCTCGATGCCCAAAATATCGATATTCCTTTGCCATGGATCAACAAATCCAATTATCTTATGATCTGACGGTCCAAATCGCGTTGGAGGTTCTCCCTCTGAGATATTCCACTGTCCGTTCAGCTTCTCCAAATGCTCAGATCTCTAATATATGTGGATCTCCACCACCTGTCACCCCAGATCCAATGGATAGAATGATTCCACGAGTTCTTGTTTCGTGAATTCTCACAAATTTTTCCCTTGACCTTTCCACTCTATGAATCAGCGAAATTCTGATCTGTTGCCGCATGTCCTTCGACGATAAATGAATTTGATGATGTCAGGACTTGAGACTTCGAAAATTCCACCCTCCTGTGCACTGTTGAAGGGTTTAACCCTCGTACATCTTCCTCCAGATCCAATGGCTATTGGCCCATGCGCCAAATCCGGCAGTTCATATCTATTCTTCCTCCTGCACTCTCTCCTGAATGTCTGGACATGGATTCGACGGTCCAGATTTTTCCTTGCAACTTATATGATGACTGTTGTGCTCCTCCTCCTGATATTTTGTGCTTTCTTCCCAGACTTGGAAGATTTCGATGCTTCAAAAGTTTCAAACTTCACTTCTCCTGCGAGTCCAACTCCTGGATCTTGTTAATACTTGTGAAAGTGTTATCCCTTCTGAGCTTCGTCCCTTGAAGGATTTTCGATCTCCCATGCACACCTTGCATTCTTGGGATTTCGAATAACTCAATTCGAAGGATTTTCTTGAAAAGAAAATGATTCTTTCCCACCTGGCATTCTTCGGCTCTGGTTCTTCAAAGCTTATTAGCTTCTTGACGTTGTGCACACCTTGCACCTGGTCTGAGTTTCTTTGATTCTCTCTGAACTTCTATCTAAGTCAATCCGAGACTCAGTCGACACACTCCTTGCATTTGAGATGCACACCTTGCATACAAGTATCAGAAGAGAAACGATTGAAACTCAACCAGCTTCATCACGAACTCATACAGTCAATCTCTCGAACACTCATACATGAAATTAACTTGTAACAAATCATACACACAGAACAACATTTGTTCAATCTCACATGAAATGAACATAGTCCAAAGATTTGGGACAATTTTTTGTTTGTTCTATTCATTCATGAAAAATGAAAATACAAAGTTTTTCTGCTACTCTACTCTGTCTTGAATGATGTTTTCCATTCATCTCCCTCTCTCATTCTTATTTGATGATATCCACTTTTCAAGTCTATCTTGGAAAAATAACTTGCTCCACTCAAACAGTCCATCAAATCATCCATCCTTGGTAAAGGAAATATGTACCTAATGGTTATCTTGTTGATGGCTTATGAATCTGTACACATTCTCCATCCTCCATCTTTCTTTGGGCTTAACACAGTCGGTACTGCGCATGGGCTTAGGCTTTCTATGAATAAACCTTTATCCAACAACTCCTGGACTTGCTTTTTGACTTCCTCATTCTCTCTAGGTGTCAACCTATAAGCTACTTTGTTTGGTAAACTAGCTCCTGGAATAAGGTCAATATGATGGCTTATACTCCTAATAGTTGGCAATGAGTGTGGTAACTCATCCACTACTATATCAACAAAGTTTTCTAACAATTCCTGTATTTCTACAGGAAAATATTCTACAGAAGTATTTGTAAGGATAACTCTAGGCTTCCTTACTACAACAAACTACATTTCTTTCTCCTTCTTGACTTCATTCAATATTTCCTTCCTACTAATGAGAAGTATGCTTGAACTAACTTTTTCCTTTGGCTCCTTTTCTTCTATGGGTAACAACATATGTGTTCTACCATTCTTTTCTAGAGTATAGTTATTATTCCTTCCATCATGAACAACCTTTCGGTCATACTTCCACAGCCTCCCCAATAAAATATGACAGACATCCATCTGAATTACATCACACAATATTTCATCTTTGTAACCTCCTATTTTAAATTCAAATTGGCATTGTTGACTGACCATTACTTGATCTCCTTTCTGCAACCACGATACCTTGTATGGCTTTGGATGCTCAGTTGTCTTCAATTCCAACTTCTCCACCATCTCTGTGGATACTAGATTGTCAGTGCTCCCATTATCTATGATCACCTTGCAAACTATGTCTTTCGTTTTGCAAGAAGTTCTGAACAAGATTGTTCGTTGAACTGGTTCCTCTCGTTCCTTCTCTGTTTTAAGAATGATTTTCCTCATCATGAGGTTCTTTCCTGCTTCGGATGCTTCTGCTTCCACATGCTTCTATGCTTCGACAATGTGTGCTTCTCCACCTTCTCCTTCTTCTTTTTTGTCAAGACATTCCCAAGATTTGTGTCCTTCTTTTCCACAGGTATATCATTTAACCACGACTCCTATGGCTCTTCCTCTTCCTCTACCTTTGGAAAAAGAACTTCTTCCTCCATGATGTCCTTCTTTAGAACTTCCACCCTTCTCATGGTGACTATGTTGTTTATCAGCTTCAAGCTTTGAATTCTGGAACTTCTCTTTGCTGGTTCCCTTACCTCTTCTTTGTTGGCTTTGTCTCCTGGCCAATTTTTCTTCAACTTTCAAGGCTTCTTGATAGGCATCCTCGACTGTACTAACCGACATCATGTTGATCTCTTGTATTTCATATCTGAGCCCATTGATATATCTGGTTGTCTTCTCCTCTTCATTCTCTTTCTGTCCAACCCTGATGTTCAGTCTATAAAATTCTTCAGTGTACTCCTTCACTGATAAACCCCTTTATTTCAGGTTCTGCAATCTTCTATAAATATTGATTTGCTAATCCTTCGGGATAAATTTGGCCTTCAACTTGGCTACCGTCCTATCCCAGTTTTTAATTTTTTGCTTACCATTTCTCCTGCATTCGGCTTGCAGTTCATCCCACCATAACGTTGCATGACCTTTTAGTCTTATCACTGCATGTTTCACCATCTTGTCTTATTCAATATCTTCGTAATCAAAGTGTTTGTCCATAGCACGTACCCAATCTAACAATTCTTCAACTTCTAAATTTCCTTCATACATAGGTACCTCTATTCTTGCTCTCGCTCCTATCTTTGAAACAACTTTTATCAAGAGATCTCGTGCATCATCCTATACTACATTTTCTTCGACCTCTTCTTCTTCTTCGTATTTAGATTCACTGACATCACCAACATCTGGTGCTCTCCTCTTTGTTGTCTCCATGGTGTTCAGTCTCATTTGGAGTCGCCTCATTTCTTCTTCCATTTCTGCATTCACTCTACGCCTTCTTGGTGGCATGATTTCACTACATCACTATAAACAAAAATCAATTTTTCTTTGATACCAACTTTCCTCCTTTATACTTTTGTCTGTTGTCTACAAACTAATTCAAAATCAGCTCTGATACCACCTTATGCAGCCCCCCTACCTCCACAGGGTCTGCCGACATCTTGGTCACTGGATCGTTCTTCTCCTTGAGTTGGAACAACTCTTTGGGTTCCTACTAGAACCTTTAATAAAAAATCCACAAGTCCAAACACGAAACTCAGTCCACACGTACACGCATCAGACATGAGATTCACCTCCGCATGACCACGGGTTGTGACCGCATGCCTATACAAAAGGTGCGTCATGATTTCGCCTATTAGGACTTTGCGAGTGAGTCCATCCTGACTCCCTGACTCCCGAAACTCCGAAAAGAGCTTAACGGTTGTCAGCCCCTATGCATATCTCCTCTCGTGTGACCATTCTCCATGACCTGGGCTCTTCCTATGAGCGCGTCAGGATTTTGTGGATCGAGGATTCACTATGAAACTTATCTCTCTTCACCCGATACTCGAAATACCGATATTCCTTTTCCACAGATCAACAACTCCAATTCTCTTACGATCTGACAGTCTAGATCGTGTCGTCGGTTCTCCCCCCGAGATCTTCCACCTTTCGTTCAGCTTCTCCAAATTCTCAGATCTCTGATGTATGTGGATCTTCACGACCTGTCACCCTAGATCCAACGACTGGAATGATTTTGTGAGTTCATGTTTCGCGAATTCTCACAAATCTGTCCCACGACCTTTCCACTCTACGAATCAGTGAAATGTTGATCTGCTGTCGCGTGTCCTTTGATGATAGAAGAATTTGATGATGTCAGGACTTGGGAATTTGCAAAGTCCACCCTCCTGTGCATTGTTGAATGGTTTAACCCTCGTACATCTTCCTCCGGATCCAACGGTTGTTGGCCCATGCACCAGATCCAACGGTTCAGATTTGTTCTTCCTCTTGTGCTCTCTCCTAAATGTTTGGACGTGGATTCAATGGTCCAGATATTTTCCTTGCAGCTTATCCAATGGTTGTTGTGCTCCTCCTCCTGAGCTTTTTTGCTTTCTTCCTAGATTTGAAATATTTCGATGCTTCAAAGGTTTCAACCTTCACTTCTCCTACGATTCCAACTCCTGGATCTCGTCAATACTTGTGAAAGTCCTATCCCTTCTGAACTTCGTCCCTTGAAGGATTTTCAATCTTCCACGCACACATTTCATTCTCGGGATTTCGAATAACTAAGTTCGAAAGATTTTCTTGAAAATAAAATTCTTCTCGTCCACCTGGCGTTCTTCGTCTCTGGTTCTTCGAAGCTTATTAGGTTCTTGACGTTGTGCACACCTTGCACCTAGTCTGAGTTTCTTTTATTCTCTCTGAGTCAATCCGAGACTCAATCGACGCACTCCTTGCGTTCGCGATTCACACCTTGCATACACATATCAGAAGAGAAACGATTGAAACTCAACCAACTTCATCATGAACTCATACAGTCAATATCTCGAACACTCATACATGAAATGAACTTGTAACAAATCATACACACAAAATAAAATTTGTTTAATCTCACATGAAATGAGCACAGTCCAAGGATTTGGGACAATTTTATGTATGTTTTATTCATTCAGAAAAATGAAAATACAAAGTGTTTCTGCTACTCTACTCTTTCTGATCTACTCTGTCTATCACAAAACATAGTCTCTCTCTCTCTCTATTACAATGCAACAATCAACTATCTAAGGACTGCTCCATGAGCTCTTTCGTCTTGTTCTGAAATCTATCATTTCAAACTTCAAAGTTAATACCTACTCTGTCCTATTACAATAACTGCTAATTACTGCTAGATAAAGTCAACACTCCATATCTGCAATTTTCTTACAGTCCTTCCAGACTTTACAAACAAGTTACAATTTAAAATGTTGTATTCAAAAATATCTCAACAACTCATTAAATTCTGAGTTAAATGCTCGATTTGAAATTATGTCATTGTTGAGATGTCCTTTGTTTGCCTCCACGCATGCGTTGTTGACTTTGAAGGCGATGCTCTTGCATCACTTGACCAAATAAGATGTTTAAAAATCCTTTCTAGTCCATCCCTACATGTAGGTATTATATAATATTGAGGATATAACCATCCTCTGTGGCTAGAAAATCCAGTAGCTTTAAATTTTTTGATATTATGGTAGTTGTGGGAGGTATTATCCTCTACATGTAACCTTTGACGAGTCTAGAATATTCCTGGAAGCAAGAGAAACCCTAGAAGGTTAGGAAATAACCTTATAAGACAAGTCGGCTCAAGATAATAATTTTTATTAAATTATTATCCTATAGAAGTAGAAGTCGACCTAGCTAGGTCACTTGGTGGACTATAAATAAGATGACGCTAGAGCTCATTTGACACATTCACTCTCACAACTGCATAAGGACAAGTGGTGCGCATGACTGGAGGAGAGCTACAGTTGCTGCAATAGTGACTTGGTCTTTGGTTATGGTTTGGATTTTCTACCTTGGTTATGATTTGGACTCTCTGTTTGGTACGCTAGCTTTAGAGAGAAGTACACTACCTTGGTTGGCTATTGGTTCTAGGGTTTGCTTTCAAAATTATTCTATCTGTCAAGGTTAAGGTGATCGAGGGTGGCTTTGGCCTATGGTTGGGTGAAAATATTGCTATATTTTCTACGATTAAACGAGCACACCTATTATTCTAACAAGTTATGGGCCCACACTATCTTCAGATAGTCTAACCACTGGAAGGTATATTGGGAGGATTTGCTCAGTTGCACTTGTAGTTGCAGTTAAAGTTTTGTTGCAACAATGAAACCCTAACCCTTGTGTTGAGGCACCTTAAGTGAAGTGCTTAACCTAATTCCTGATAACCTAGTGCACCCTAGCCTAACACCTTCTGGTACTCTCAGCAAGCCAAGACGTCAAGTTTGAAATTTTGGTCAAAGTCAAGGTTTGACCAAGTCAAAATATAGGGTTGACTAGTCAAAAGTTAAAATGGAAGGAAGTTATGAAGACAAAATACCTAGCATGAAGAAAGTGTATTTTTTGCCGAAGAGAAATCTACAAAAAGGAACATTATGAAGTTTACCAATCCTCTAGCAGTTAAACCTCTGGTCCAACAAAGTCATTCTAAGGTTTATCGTCACAGTTGGATAACAAAGGTATGTACCTATACATGTTCTTTTAATTTTTATCATTACCATGAGCATGTTTGCAGGGAATGTACAAGGGCTCTTGTCCAAAGAAGTGATCTTGGATTCAGTGCATTTAGAAGATAAACAAACTCTCCGGGTTTGACTTGATATATCTCTGGCTGTTATGGCAATATGAAATTCTAGTCAAAGTTATAAGCTGACTTTAGTCAATATCTTATAAGGTTGAGATCATATTCTCTAACTCAGTTTTCTGTCAAGAAAGCATATTGTTTTAAGTTTAAGGGATAGGTCAGAAAGGATACTTTTCCCAGAAGAAAATCAATTCAAGTGGAACAATAGAAAGACTCTAGGTTTGCATATCAAGTCTGATTATTGTCACTCAAGTGAGTATTGATAAGTACTTAGTAGCTTATACTACTTAGTGTACTTATTTTCAAATATGAACTAACACCTACTCTAGGAGATATTTCTTATTTGTGTTCTTAGACTAGATCATCTTAGTAATGCTACCAAGAAACTATCCTTCATATGAAATATGTTGTATCAGAAACACTTTTGTTCTTGTTGTCTTAGGTAGGTTATTTCATGAAGGCTATCATGAAGATGTCTTTCCAGGCTTGTAACAATTGCCTCTATCTTTGTCCTTATTCTTGTTTCGAATTCCTATCATAAACATATTGTATGGGATCTTTCTTTTGCTTCTTGTCTTATCCTGGACAAGTACCCTTGTGAAATATGTTGAAAAATATTTGATGAACAATCTTTGTGGAAGTCATCATAGAAGAAGTTTATAAAGATGACACAATTCTTGCAACAACTACTATTTGAGCAGAAACCAGAAAAGGTTTGTGACACTTTGCAGAAAGAAAAGAGAGGTGCAATAGACAAAAGCATGGACTCTCTCAGATAGAGAGAATTGATAGGAGAATTCCAGAAGCATGCAGTCTCAGAATAAAAACAAGGAAGTTCTAGATATTTCTCATTCAATCATGCAACTGAGATTAGGAGGGAGATAATGCCCAATGAGATGGTCCATTGAAGAATCCGTGAAGACTTATAAATGGAATCTTTGATAGATAGAAGGTGAGATTGAAGGCTAGAAGGTTCTCCTAGAAGGAGGGAGAATACTATGATGACAACTTGTTCCAGTAACTAGATATGCATCTACCTGAGCCATTATATCTCTTGCAATATCCATGTGTTGGAGTTTACATCAGATGGATGTAAAGACTATTCTTCTCAACTAATTAATTGAAGAAGTATCACATGTAGAGAAACCTCAAGGTTTTGAGGTATACTAGAAGAGACCCATGAATGCAGATGGAAAAAGACCTTGTATGGATTCAAGAAACTTGGTGCAGAGCCTCTCATGTACAACAAAAGCATGGTGGAAACTTCCTATGATAGAGGAAGTGTATTGAAATGGTTCTTCAGAAGTCTGGGATGATGGATTAGAAATCCATGGAAAACTACCATGATGACATATTTGAAGAAGTTGAGAGACTCTGATCCAACAGACTTGTCTTTGTATCGGTAATTGATTGGCTCTTTGATGTATTCGATGAATAATAGGCCAAATATTTTCTTTGATGTGAACATGTTGAACCAGTTCTAGGTGGAACCTAGCCATGAGAATTGAATAATTGCAAAGCATGCCTTAAAATTTCTTCATGAATGTTTGAGTTATGATATACAACTACATGGATTTATTGATTTAGATTGGGTAGGGAGTACAGATAAAAAAAGAAGTACTTCTTGGATATATTTCAGTTTGAGTTTTTCCATGATATCATGGGCTAGCAGGAAACAAAAGTATGTTGCACTCAATACTGCAGAAGAAGAATATATTGTATCTTTTGATGCTTGTACGAAAGAAGTGTGGCTCCGTAAGCTAGTTTTTGGACTGTTTGATCAGGTGTTGGACTTGATCGTGATATATTGTGATAACTAGAGCTGTGTAAAGCTCTCATAGAACCCGGTGTTCCATGACACGTCGAAGCACATTGATATAAAGTATTATTTTATCCGTGATAAAGTCCATAGGGGAGAAACAATTCTCTAGTATATCTCCTCTAATGAGAAGATAACATATATTTTGGTAAAGCCTCTATCCAAGATGAAAAGTTTGTGTACTTAAGGGACAAGCTGGAATTGTGGAGATGAATTCCTTATTGGAAAGGGAAGCAATTACTCCCCAGTTTGGGAGGGAGCACTGATATGTTATTGATATATGGAAAGTCATTTTCTAGTTTGGAGAATGGTTCAGGTTGGGTAGTCACTTTCTAGTTCGGAAAGTGGTCCAAGATTCTTGATGGAAAGTTATTTTCCAGTTTGGAAAATGGTCTAGGTTGGACAGTCACTTTCCAGTTTGGAAAGTGGTCCACGAGTTTTGATGGGCAGTCATTTTCCAGTTTGGAAAATGGTCCAGAACATACATTCATGGTTAGAAAAATTGTTGATGTACCATAGAAAGTGATTCCCCTTGTGGCCAGTGTGGGGGAATGGTCTAGGACAATCATTCTTCTTGGCAGTCACTTTGCAAAGTGGTCAAGAAGAATGGTCCACTTCTCTGAGAAATCACTCTTTTGAAGTTCACAGTTGTGAGCAGTTTCAAAGAATGGTACGATGTAGGAGTTTGGTGTAGGATAGTCATTTCCATAGGAAATGGCACAGACAGTCATTCCCTAGGTCATACTCATTCTCTCGAGGTATCACTATGAATCATGATGGAAGAATGGCCCAGTTAGGTTGAATGGTCTAGGTTCAAAAATCAAGGAAAAATATTCTTCTATGCTTGAGAAGAATAATACATAAAGCCCATGAACGATGTGTAAGTTTCCAAGGGCAGATGCTCTTCCAGATTTCACAGATGTGAGTGGAAGAATGGCCCAGATGACTCAAATAATATCATGAAATTGTTGATACAGGTTGATATCAGATGATATGATTGTTGTGGAGACTCTATGTCTCTGGAAAATAGTTGTATGCTATTGTGGTGGATGTGATCCACTAGTAGTGACAATTTGTCACTAGCTAGTATTTGTGTGCTACTAGGAGTGGTTGTGTACCATTGGATAGTAGTTGTATACTACTATGAATAGACATAGTTGTGTTCTATTGAATGGAATTGTAGAAGTTGTATAATACTATATGATTTCCATGGAGACTACCACTAGTGTTGGAGATGATTGCCAACTAGATGGATAGTCAGTGTGCTAATGGACAAACATTCTCCAGGCAAAGAATGATCCCATCAGAACGAATTGTTGGTGGAAAGACATTCTCCCTGTGGAGAATGGTCCAGGTTGACAGATTGCTAACATATCATGGACTGGTATTTTTCCCGAGGCACAATTATTGGCTCAATCAGGTTGAAAAGTCTGCCTAATAAGAACATGATGTCCTGATTAGGGTGGTTGATACGGGATCGATATTTTCTAGGGAATATGGGTAGAGATTGATCTCTATGGTACATATGACTTGATTAGAAAATATTCTGAGATTGACATTCCTGTAGGAATGGTCTCTGCAGCCCATAGGGTGGCTTTTAGCATATGTTGGGATAATTATTCTTCTAGGACGTATGTCCATATTAGAAGAATGGTTGTTGTATCACTCTGTTGATTGAATGAATTATTCAACATCATGCATGATTACTCAGATGGAGTATGGTTTTGAGAGACGATGCAGTCAATGATATCAGATGATACTGATAGTGGTGATGTTTCTCGTAAGTTGATCTACGTGATCATGAGATAACATGTGTGGCTATGATGATGCTACCGGTTGAATGGTATGTTTGTGCTCAATATCATTTCCTTTAATACCTCCCTAGCTAGGAGGGAGTTTTGATATTATGGTAGCTACAGGAGTTATTAACCTCTACATGTAACCTTTGATGAGTCTAGAATATTTCGGGAAGCAAGAGAAACCCTAGAAGGTTAGGAAATAACCTTAGAAGACAAGACGACTCAAGATAATAATTTATATTAAATTATTATCCTCCAGAAGTATAAGTCATCCCAGTTAGGTCACTTGGAGGACTATAAATAAGAGGGCACTAGAGCTAATTTGAAACACTCACTCTCACAACTGCATAAGGACAAGTGGAGCACATGACTGGAGGAGCATTGCAGCTCCTGCAGTAATTACTTGGTCTTTGGTTATGGTTTGGACTTTCTACCTTGGTTATGGTTTGGAATCTCTTCTTCGTATGCTAGCTTTAGAGGGAAGTACACTACCTTGGTTGGTTATTGGTTCTACAGTTTTCTTCAAGAATTATTCTATCTATCAAGGTTAAGGTGCTCGAGGGTGGCTTCAGCCTATGGTTGCGTGAAAATATTTCTATATTGTCTACGAAGAAATGAGCACACCTATTATTCTAACAAAATTGACCTACTTACATGACCATTCTAAGTAGCCCTTATTGGGAAACATCTGTCCCCACATTCTCATACGAAAATCAATGATCAGTCTAGGAGGAAGGTGATAAAATGTTGGTCAATTGAACCTAAACTATCAAAAAATAAAACAAATATCTCTAAATAAAATAGGAAGAAAATCCTCCCATCAAGCATGGTATGAAATAAATACAAAGTAAAACAAAATTGCTGCAAAAAATGCTAGACCAATTGATCAATTTGAGCCTTTGAACTAAACTATTTGTACATAGTGCATTAGAGGGAAAATAATGCCCTACCCATTAGACATATAGTGTGCAAATTTTGTGACCATAAGTGAGAGGCACTTGACATCCTATACATTGAATGAATGTAAATGCAAATGAGCACTATCAATTAGAAGCCACTACAGTCAATGATGGTTGCATTAACATATCTCTACACATGCCATTTGAATGTCTCCTGCAATGCTATGAAATAGATTAGGGAACTAGGGGAAACCCTCACCTCTCCTAGACAACTCAATAATGAGATAAATATCCTCCTCTATGGGATGGTACCATAGAGTATGATCAACCTTGAATACATGCCTAGAACGATCCTAGTGATAGATCAATTATGTGAACAAGAAAGTGTTCCCTTTGAGGGATATAGCCTTGTTATAAAACTTGAGAAGGTCAAAATTCCTCAAAAATGCATGATTCAATGATGTAATAGGATGAGGATACATATCCCTCTCCAGCTCTCAAGCCTAGCAATCACATACAAATTTGTATGTGTTGACCTAATGTGTTTGATGTTATCATCGTTGTCTATGATTCACATACAAATTTCATTAAAAACACACACAACATGAAAAATCTGTACTAAAATTACAATTTGTAATATTCATTTAAAATACAAATTGTTTTCTTTAAAAAAAAAAACAATGTGTAAAAATCACAAGTGTGCCTTATTAACATAGATGGAACACCAATGATGCAAATCTCTTATCAACACACACATATCCTCTCTATTGAAACTTAATGCAATGGTAATGTTGAGGTTTATTATTATTATTGGTAATCGGTGTGCCATATGTACAAAAGCATCAACAGTGACACTCCACCGGTGTGCCTTGTATGCTCAAATCCATCACCATTGGTATGTTTATACATTCTGAAACACACTGACAAGTCAAGAAAAAATTATTTATTACTTTGATTATAGGCGAACTTATTATGTAAGTGAGCACAAATGATGGTGCATCATTACATTTACGAGTGCACCAATAAATATCGAAATTTAAAAATGTGCACAATAGTGTGCTTACAATACATTGGAACATCACAAATGGTCATCCTAGTTTTATATAGTGCACCAACAAAGTGTAGAAATTATATTTATTCTTTTTATCCAATGTGGAACTTGTGATGTACAAGAGCACATGTAATGATGCCACTGTATATTTCCAAGTACAGTGGTAAGCGTGAGAAAATGTATAGTTTAAAATTAATTTTATGGTGCTTTTGGTATATAAGGAGGCACTAAGAATGATGTCTATGTACATTTCCTGGGGAATGAAAAGCTTGGGAAATTTTCAAAATTAAAATTTCCTTTAATTGTATTGTGCAAAATTTCCTTTAATTGTATTGTGCACTCCTAATATATAGGAGTACCACCAACAATGTTTCCTAATATTATAAATAACACTAAAAAAAATTGTTTTAATTTTTTATGTTTTACTGACACGCCACACTTTAATGAACACATCGTTAGTGGCGTGTCCTATAAATAACGCAGGGGCACTACATAGTTCAATGCAAGATGAAAAGCTTGAATGCACCACACAACATTTTTTTTTAATTAGAAATCAAAGACAAATTAAAGTTAAATTGTAAATTTTAAATACTGAAAATGTAAATGAGGAGATAACAAACAAATTACCTAGTCTTTTATCTACTAAGGATTCATGGTTTCCACATAGATAAAAGATGAAAATATGATAGTATTTTACAAAATTCAAAAACAAACTAAATCTTTTGGTGAAGTGAAGGAATCAAAGAATTCAAAAACATAGTAGCGCCGACAATGGGGTGGTCATATAGGGATGGCGTACATTAGTGCTTCTATGGCTTGAACACTAAAGGAATGTGAAATTGAAAGCAAACGTTGTTTTTATTTAATATTTTACCCTACCTTAGCGTACTCGATAGTAAGACACACCAGTGAAATCATATGCTTATGGTGCATTGTTAGCTTTCTTAAGATCTATAAATCAATGAGCTATTTTTTGGTATGCATTGGTGTATCTCCAAATTATTAAGTGCACCAATTAGTTTTTGTAATTTTTTAAAATAAAAACTAATATTTTATAACAAAATATCTAAACCTTATTCAATGCTTCTTAAATATAGATGCATCAGTGCACTTAGGGTGTAAAAATGAAACAATTAGATTATGCTTTATGGTGCAACGATAATGAAAAAACAACAGTGTGCCCTATATGAGAGCACATTGATAATTTTTCTGTTATTTTATAAAACAAAATTGATATTATATAAAAAATGGGAAACCTTATTTGGCGTGTCTTAAAGAAGTACTCACTAGTGCACTTAGGGTTTACAAATGCAGTCATTAGAGAATGCTTTTATGGTGTGTCAATAAAGAAAATTCAAGTGGTCATATAGGGATGGTGATCATTGATTGTTTTGTGGTTTGAACTCTGAAGGAATGTGAAAATGAAATGATAATGTGTTTTACTTAGTGCACCGGATATTAAGACACACTAGTGAAATGATATGTTTTGTGTGCATTGCTAGATTTCTTAAAATCAATAAATCGATGCAATATTTTCTGGTATGCATTGGTGCATGTACAAATTATATTAAGTGCACGATTAGTGTTTGAAATTTATTTGAACAGAAAACAATATTTATAACAAAATCCCTAAACCTCATTTAGTGCTTCTTAAATATAGATGCACTGGTGGACTTAGGGTGTAAAAATACAATATTTAGATTATGTTTTATGTTGCAACGATAATGAAAAAGCATGAATGTGCCCTACATGGGATCGCACTAATAATTGTTTTGTTATTTTATAAAATAAAACTGATGTTATATAATAAAAAAATGGGTAAACCTTATTCGGTGTGCCTTATAGAAGGACTAGTGAACTTAGGGTTTACAAATGCACTCATTAAAAAATGATTTTATGGTGTATCGATAAAGAAAATCCAATGGTGCTCTTGCGATGTAAATGCATTAATATTTTTTTGTGATTTTTGATGCAGGAGCATCTTCTACAGCTTAGTCTTTGACCACTAGAATGTCTTAGGAACCCTATGAGAGGAAGTTGGTTTCCTCATTGTATTGGTTTCAATTATTTTCCATAATTGTAATAGTCTAGTTTGTTCCAGAATAAGGAAGCTTTTCCATGAATGTGGTAGAGGTAGAAGAGTTAGATATGTTAGGAATTTAATTTGGATCTAATCCTATCTTTCTAAATTAGAATTAGTCATTTTAGATAATTAGATTATTTGTGTAAATTTGGGCAGATACGATCCTATCTCTAAGGATTGGTTTGATATGATATTGATTGTATTAAGAGAGTAATAGTGGAAGGATAGTGTAAGGAAGAGTGAGATTGATTGTGTGACAGAGGTCGAACTGACCCAAAGGATAAGATTTCTTGTGTAATTTTGATCCTTCACAATTATAATGAAAATATGAGTTTGAGGAATTGTTATTGTTGTAATTACAGAACTTGTGTGGGATTTTTTTGAGTTAGTTGTGAGACTCTTTGTGATTGTAGGGTTAAAGGTTGCACACACAGAAAAATTTTGGTTTTGAACCAAACCCCTGTCAAAACCCTTGTACCATGTGTTGTTGTTTGTATGGTCCATATCTAACTGGAGAATCAGTATCAACAACTCATGGCATCATGAAGATCGTTTGTCGGAAATCTTCGTTTGTTTGAGTTGTGGATAAGTCCGATGTCAGTGATTTGACATACATTTCATCTGTAGATTTGCTAAGAATTTTCATTGGAGGCTTCGGTGGGATTTGCATCCCATGCACTTTTGGAAGAGACGAACGACGAATATTAAATCTTCACAATCGATGATCTATGGTCTGTATTCCATCGGACATCAGGCACACATTGTATGAATTTGTGATAAGTTCCAAATGTCGATCCGATGATTACTTGGTTGACGTCGAGATTCTAGCTATCCCACATTTGTATTAAGTTGGTTTAGAAGTAAATCGACGATCTAGAGTTGACCCGCGATATCAACGGTTGATAAATTGTTGGGATGTCAGATCGTTCACTTGGACCGTTGATTATTTCATTTGATCAACGGTCAACGATATACCACCACCGGGTCATTTTTGTTTGGCATTGAAAAGTTATGATACAAGATATCATTTTGGTCTACACCCGAGGTTCTAGCGCTTGGTCACGAAGTAAAAGGGATATAAACCTGCGCAAGGGAAATTTTGAAATTCATGTCCATAAACAAAGGAATTAAGAACTATATGCATTCACTAGTGAAGTATGCCAATCCAAATTGGTTATCAATTGGTATTAGAGCCCACCGTATCAAGGAAGGATAATTGAAGATGACCTTTATAATATGAAGAGGACAAGTCCAAGGTTGAGGGAGACATGTTGCCAATGTTGAAGTAATTGAAGAAATGATAAACCTTCAGGCACAATTAGAGGCAATGGAAGCTTCTCAATAAATAGGTGTTGACTTAGGAGATGTCAGTGAAGAAGAAGAAGTTGCAGAAGTTGAAAAAGGAGCAGAGCTTGAAGAAGGAGTTGAAGAAAAACTAGTTAGAGCTATCATGTGAGTTAGCTCTAGGCCAAGAATGGAGGTTTCATTGTATGAATGCAACCTTAATACAGATGAATTGATGGATTGTATTAGTATTACAAACAATTACTTTGAATATGAAAATGTTTCTGATGAGAAAAAGGTAAAATTTGTTGTGAAAAGGATGAAAGGACATGCATTTCTCTCGTGGGATGGAGTACAACCTAAGAGGCAGAACAAAGGAAATTCAAGAATTAAAAGTTGAGACATGATGGTTGCAAAATTGAAATGTAAGTTTATGCCTCATGATTATTAGCTAAATTTGTTTCAACAAATGTAGAATTTGAAACAAAGAGGTATGTCAGTCAAAGAATACACTGAAGAGTTTTATAAGTTGAACATAAGAGCTGGTCATATAGAGGAGAATCCTGAGAAATTTGCTAGATATATTAATGGGTTAGGATATGATATTCAAGATTAAATTGGCATATTATCTCCTAACACTATTGAAGAAGCATATTAGTTTGTTGTTAAGAAAAAATACTAGCAAGGAAGACGAACGAAAGGAACATAGGTCATGTCCTAGTAAGAGGCAGAGGGAAACAACGTAACAGAGGAATATCTTAGCACCAAAAGGGGAATCTAACATCACACATCAACAACAACAATCACCAAGAAGTGGTGATTTCAGAAGGAGAAGACCTTGTCAAAGAGGTATGGGATCTTCTATCAAATGTTTTAGATGCAATAAGTTTGTACACAGACCATTTGAATGCCTAGAAAACACTTCCACCAACAAATGGAATGAAAATATTGTTCAAGCAGAAGAAGAAAGTGTGGATTCATGTGTACATGAGAATGCACCATAAGTTGGAGAATCCTTGTTGATGAATAGGATACTGCTAAAACCACACAAAGAGATTAAAGAACATGCACAGAGGAAAACACTCTTCAGGATGGTGTGCAAAAGTAAAGGTAATGTTGTCAGATTATTATTGATAGTGGAAGTACTTATAATTTGGTGTCTACAAAAATGGTTGAGAAATTGGCTCTGAAGAAGACAATAGACCTTGTTCCCTATAAGGTGTCATGGTTGCAAAAGGGACATCAACTGATAGTGAATGAACAATGTGAAGTGGAATTTTAGATTGAAAATTATAAGACAAGGTACTTTGTGATGTTATGCCAATTGAGGCGTGTCATGTTTTTCTAAGTAGATCTTGACAGTATGATGAAAAGGGAATACATGATGGAAGGAACAATGCACACACTTTTGATAAATATGGAGAAAAACACACTCTATTGCCATTGAAAGATGAAGTATAAACTGAAGAAAACAACCCAAAAGTTTTATTGATTACTAGAAGGGAACTTCTGCAAGATATTAAGAAAGAAGAGTTATATTTTTTCCTGTTTGGTAAACCAAAGGTAATTCTCATTAGCATAAATTTAAATGATCTTCCTGAAGAAGTTAAAGAGTTATTGGATGAATTTACTTATATTGTGGTTGATGAATCACCAAATGAATTACCTCCCTTATGAAGTATCAATCATCATATAGATCTAATTCCAGTGTCTAACCTTCCAAATAAAGCATCATATCAAATTACCCCACAAGAGAATGAAGAAATAAGAAAGCAAGTTCAGGAATTTTTAGACAAAGGTCTAGTCAGAGAAAGTTTGAGCTCATGTGAAATCCCTACAATGATGAGTCCAAAAAAAATGGAGGATGGAGAATGTTCACATATTCTAGAGCTATAAATAAAATTATAATTAGGTATAGATTTCCATTACCCATAATTGATGATTTGATGGATTGATTGAATGGGGATAAATATTTATAAAAATTAGATTTGAAAAGTGGATACCACCAAATCATGATTAGAGAAGGGGATGAATGGAAAACAACATTTAAAACAAATGATGGATTGTATGAATTGATGGTAATGCCCTTTGGACTTACAAATTGCCCTAGTACTTTTATGAGATTGATGAATGAAGTACTTAGAGAATTCATTGGTAAGTTTGTTATAGCTTATCTGGATGATATTATGATTTACAGTCAGTCTAGAGAAGAACACTTGAGACACCTCAGGTTGGTTTTAGATAAACTACAACAAAATAAATGGATGATCAATTTGAAAAAGTGTAGTTTTGTGAAGACACAATTGATTTATTTGGGCTTTGTAGAATCTAGAGAAGGCCTGAATATGGACCAGGAAAAGGTAAAGGCTATAATAAAATAGCCTACTCCAAAGAATGATTTTGAGGTAATAATTTCCCATGGCTTGGCAAGATTTTATAGAAAATTCATCAGGAATTTTAGTGGGATTTGTGCTCCAATTATAGAAACCATTAAAGGAACAAAACAATCATTTAAGTGCACATGAGCAACTGACAAAAGTTTTAAATTACTAAAGAAGAAGATAATAGAACGACCAATTTTAGCACAAGATAATTTTAATAAACTATTTCAAGTTGATTGTGATGCAAGTGGAACTAGAATAGGAGTTGTTCTAAGTCAGGAAAAGAAACCAATTGTTTATTTCAGTGAGAAAATAAATGAAGCCAAGAAAAAATATTCCTCATGTGATGAAGAGTTTTATGCAATTATTCAAGCATTAAATAAGTGGAGACATTACCTCACGCCAAAGGAATTTGTTATTTACACTAATAATCATGCCTTGGAGTATATTAAGAACCAAAAAAAATTAAATCAAAGACATGTCAAATGGATTGAGTTATTGCAAAAATTCACTTTTGTTATTAAGAACATAAGTGGGAAATCAAATAAAGTGGTAGATGCATTGAGCAGAGTTAGTTTGATTTTGCAAGAGTTTCAAGTAAATGTTGTAGGATTTGATGGAATGAAAGAAATGTATAAGGATTATGTGGATTTTAAGGATGCTTATGCAGTTTGTGAAAATACAGTAAGTAGAGACAAAAATCCATGGTTAGACTACATGATTCGAGAAAGATTATTGTTTAAAGGAAGTAAATTATGTATTCCAAGGTGTTCATTGGGGGAAAAACTATTGAAAGAAACATATAGTGATGTCTTAGCAAGAAATTTTGGACAGGACAAAACATTTGCTCAACTAAGTGAATTTTATTTCTATCCTGGCATGCAAACTAATGTTGAGAATTTTTTTGAAAGATCTAGAGTTTGTCAATATGAAAAAGGAAAGAGACATAATACTGGATTTTATCAGCCATTGCCAATCCCAGACTGACCATGGGAATCTGTAAGTATGGACTTTGTATTAGGATTTCCAAAAACACAGCAAGGCAATGATTCAATTTATGTGGCTGTTGATAGACTTTCAAATATGGTACACTTTATAGCTTGTAAAAATTACCAATGATGCAACCAACATTGCAAATTTGTTCTTTAAAGAAGTTGTTAGATTGCATGGATTGCCAAAAAACATTGTTTATGATAGAGACACAAAATTTGTGGGTCATTTTTGGAGAACCTTATGGAAAACATTAGGGACCATTCTCAACTTTAGTTCAACATACCAACCACAAACTGATGGGAAAACAAAGGTGGTAAATAGAAGCTTGGGAAATATTTTGAGATGCCTGGTAAGTGAGCATTTAAAATAGTGGGATCAGGTACTTGCACAAGCAAAGTTTTCATATAATGACTCACCTAATAGAAGCACAGGGTTAAGTCCTTTTCATATTTTGTATGGAATGCATCCTAGAGAAATTTATGAATTAAGGAATCTAAGAAAACAAGAAATTAGAAGTGTGGATGGTGAAGATTTTGCAGTAAGCATGAAGGAATTGCGGGACAGGGTCAAGTAGAAACTACAGGACAACAAAAAAAAGTACAAATAGAAGTTATATTTGAAGAGAAGGTAGCTAGATTTTGAAGTTGGAGACTTGGTCAAGGAACACCTCAGAAAAGAAAGGTTTCCTAGAGGGGAATACAAAAAATTAAAGATAAAAAAGACTGGACCATGTAAAATATTCAGGAAATTTTCCTCAAATGCTTATGAAATAGAACCTTCCAAGTAACCTTGGAGTTTCTCCAATTTTTAATGTATCATATTTGTACTATTTTAAGGAAACAACAAAAAAATTCACAGATGCACCTAATAGTGACTACATTCAGACCATTGACTGGGAGAAGGAACTACCTCTAGCACAAGAGAAATAGATTCAAAAGGTAGTAAGGAAGACCGAAGGCAAATAATACTTTCAGTACTTGGTCAAGTGGAAAGGGAAACCACTTGAAGATGCCATGTGGATGACAAGAGAAGAAATATCTAAGTATGGTACAAGTATTGAAGCACTTCTACAACAATCCCTAGAACCAATGTTTTCTTCTCTAGGAGTTTGATGCAGGAACATCTTCTGTAGCTTAGTTTTTGACCTCTATAAGGTCTTAGGAACCTTATGAGAGGAAGTTGGTTTCCTAATTGTATTATTTTTAATTATTTTCTAGAATTGTAATAGTCTAGGATGTTCGAGAATAAGGCAGTTTTATCACGAATGTGATATAGTTAAAAGAGTTAGATATGTTAGGAATTTAGTTTGGATCTAATCCTATCTTCTTGGATCAGAATTAGTCAGTATTAGCTAATTAGATTATTTGTGTAAATTTGGGAAGATACAATCCTATCTCTAAGGATTGGATCGATCTGATATAGATTGTATTAAGAGAGAAATAGTGGAAGGATAGTGTAAGGACAACTGAGAGTGATTGTGTGATAGAGGTTGAAATGACCTGAAGGATGAGCTCTCCTGTGTAATTTTGATCCTTCACAAATATAATGAAAATATGAGTTCAAGGAATTCTTATTGTTGTAATTACAAAACTTGTGTGGAATTTTCTTTGAGTTAGTGATGAGACTCTTTGTGATTGCAGGGTTAAAGGTTGTGCATGCAGAACAATTTTGGTTTTGAACCAAACCCATGTCAAAACCCTTGTACCATGTGTTGTTTTTTGTATGGTCCAGATCTAACTAGAGGATCGAGATCAACGACTCGTGTCATCGTGAAGATCGTTTTTCGGAAATCTTCGTTTGTTTGAGTTATGGATAAGTTTGATGTTGGTGATCCGACATACATGTCATTTGTAGATTTGTTGATAATTTTAATTGGAGGCTCTAGTGGGGTCTACATCCCATGCACTTTTGTAAGAGACAAACGACGAAGATTAAATCTTTGCAATTGATGATCTATGGTGCGTATTCCATCGGACATCGGACACTAGGCGCTTGTTGTATGTGTTTGTGATAAGTTCTGAAGGTCGATCCAGTGATTTTCATGTTGACATCGGGATTTTTGTTGGCCCACTGTTGTATTAAGTTGGTTTATAAGTAAGTCAAATATATAGAGTTGACCCACAAGATCAACGGTTTATAAAATGTCGGGATGTCAGATCCTTCACCTGGACTGTTGATCATTTCATTTGATCAATGGTCAACGTTATACTACCACTAGGTCATTTTTGTTTGGCATTGAAAAGGTTCGATACAAGATATTTTTCCGGTCCATGCCCAAGGTTCTAGCGCTTGGTCACGAAATAAAAGAGAGGTAACCCTGCACAAGGGAAATTTTGAAATTCCTGTCCATAAACAAAGTAATTAAGAACTGTCTAAATTCGCTAGCAAGGTAGACTAGTTCAGATGGGTAACATTTTTTAAAATAAAAATTATATTGTATTACAAAATGGATAAACCTTGTTTGATGCATCTGATATACATATGCAGTTGTGTGCTTACATGGTTTTTCACTTGTGGGATTATGGTTTAAGGACACACTACTACTCCTTATGTGGGATTTTAGTGAAAAGTTTTTGTAATTTTTTAAATAAAAATTGATAGTGTATAAGAAAATGTCTGAAGTGAACCTCATTTGGTGCATTTTATATTGTGATGCAATAGTGTTCTTACTATTTTAAGAATATGTATATAAACTAATATTTTATTATGGAATAGTAATAATGACCTCCGATTCACCTATTTTTGTTTGGTTTTCCATATACATGAGTGCATTGGGGTGCCTAATATGATTTAAGTGTGTTAACAAAAAAATATTTGCTGAAAATTGTAACCACCCGCCTTTGTTATAAAGGGAAAAGGGAGAATTTTTTCTGGAGGTTCTGCAAAACCCTCCACTAGAAGGTGTTTTCCTTATAGTGGTAGTAGTCAATAATAGTCATTTTTTCGATTGTAGCATCCATTCTCGAGTGACTTAGTCTTCCATGAGTTTTTAGTAAAAAAAGTTTAGATGACAATTACACCAACATAGATCCATCTTAACATTGGATCTAACAAGTCCCAAGAGGGATCAAATACCAATGAGATTCCAACATTTTGACATTACAAAACTTGACTACCATATAGATGTATCAAGGTGTGTGTGTGTGTGTGTGTGTGTGTGTGTGTGTGTATTACTTTATTTTGGTCCACATGTGTGTATGTGTATATTTGTGTATACATACACACATGTATATCTATCTATCTATCTATATTACTTTCTTTTGGTCTAGATATGTGTTATGGGTGGGATGGATGGACCAAACATCACAATCCCTTCCATATCAGGTTGAAGAATGTGCCCCTTGATACAACCAATAGATAGTTAGATGTGCCACAGTAGCTTAGAGCTTGTCAAGGCACAATAAACTCACCTAACCTTGTAATGTTCATCCTTCACATGACAGATAAGTTTTGTAGTTCATATGTGGATTAAAGGTTATCTAGCCATCATTATAATTAGTTAGATTAGTTTGTATCTGAATCACTTGTCTTCTCATGCCATAATCCCAATTGTCCAATATTTGATTTTCAAGGATGACAATCTAGAAAGACATGAAGCAATGGAAATTGATCTTGATAAATAAAGATCCCTTATATATCATTCTATGATTGTTTTTCATAGTTGTCATTTTCTTGATCCATTACATGCCAACTTAGTGTTATTTTACGAAAGAGTTTTGAAGAAAATTTAGTTGTCCTTTGTTGTTTCTTTTAAGATTGATGTTTTCCATCTCAATTTTGTTCAACTCACCAAGTTAACATGTAGAATTAGCATTGCAACATCTATTATAGCTCTTAGTTTTTAGTGTCAACATTGTAAAGGTCAATTTCTTCAACAAAATACTCCAATGGTTCCTTACATCACAGAGTCAATAATGTTCATTCCATCACACTTCAGGACTAAAAAAACATTTAGGGCCATATATTGTTGATCCAGGATGTGTTCTTCAATTGAAAACCCACCATTCCCTCAATTACATATGTACCCCAATATATGAAAAAACTATTAAAGAAAGTATGTTTTATTAGAATCATGCATACTTAGGGGTTGAATTATATACCGACGTAGTGTGGCTCAAGGATTGATTTCCTATTTATACTCATGGTTTTCATTGTAAAAGATAATTAGGCAAGAGCTTGTATCATATTGTATTATAAGAAACTTTCAAGGAATGCATGCATAATACTTAAGTGTCAAGAACCCAACACCTATCAAATGTAGAATAATTTGTCTCACTTTATAGCAAACACCACACATGTCTAGAGTAAATCACTATGATGACCTTGTTATTTCATGAGATGAAACATACCACAATCTTGGGAATTTATTTTTGATTGAAGCTTTTGATTAACACAAAAAAGAAATAATTGTTCAACTTTAGATTAAAGACTATGAAAAAAAATGTCCTACCATGCTACAAAAATTTCCTTCAACTAAGAAGGGGTGAAATCTGTTTGAAACCAAAGTCATGTAGGATTATTTATTTTATATTTAATGCTAAGAAAAATTTTCTTGCCACACTTTCGAAGTCTCCTTATTGGTAAAGAAGTTGGCCTATAGTGGATTGTTATGGAGCATAGATATGAGCACATTGATGTTGAAGTACTCGATGAATGAGTGCTTTGACTCACTATATTTGGAGCATGGAGGGATGGTGGCAAAGAATATGGTAGATGCTTCAAGCATCATTTCCTTGGGCATATAGTGGATCGACATGGAGGATAGGTAGAAGTGCATTAAGGAAGAAGTACTCGGTGAATGAATGCCTTGTCTCACTGTATTTGGAGCAAGGAAGGTTGTTGGTAAAGAAGTTGGTATATGCTTCTTGCATCAAATGTTGGGTTAATCTTGACTCAATCATAAAGCATGAATTTGATCATTGTTGGATTTACCGTTAATGGTTTACGGGGCCATGGTATTTGATGTGAGTAATATTTGCATGTATTTACATAGCTATCTCCACGCAATGCATGTCTTTATAAATTCATATAAAAATTACAACAAAATATTTATTGATTACTTTAACAGTAATGATATATGTGTTCATATGCATATGCTTACACTTCTACTTTAACTGAATTGTTTTATTGTTATACTATAGTGTAGATATTGCACCGATATGTCTTGCAAACTTAATAATTTAACCATTAAGGTTACTAAGATTATAAAAGAAGGTTTTCGAAGCCTTTAACATGTTCAACATTTAGCTTTGGATTTAAACCGGTGGTATAGGGATCATAGAAAGTATGGATGTAGCCTCCCCTTACGCCAATTTCTCGAAGTCATATATCTAGTTAAATAACATTGTGATTTTCATTATAACAAAGTTTTTTTTTTTTTCAAACCATCGTGAAGGGATGGATTTCATTATTGTTACCTTCGTTGTGGACAAAATTCGTTAGTGGGTTGATTTATTTGTTAGGCGTCGTCGAGAATATTAAATAGTTAAATATTGGACAGAATTTTTAGTTAGTGTGTCGTCGGGAATATTACATTATATTAAATATATATTTATTTTCACCCATGATATCATTATTGAAAAC
>ML779914.1:428674-459456 GCA_009831015.1 Picea engelmannii | reverse complement strand
TGCGTTGTTGACTTTGAAGGCGATGCTCTTGCATCACTTGACCAAATAAGATGTTTAAAAATCCTTTCTAGTCCATCCCTACATGTAGGTATTATATAATATTGAGGATATAACCATCCTCTGTGGCTAGAAAATCCAGTAGCTTTAAATTTTTTGATATTATGGTAGTTGTGGGAGGTATTATCCTCTACATGTAACCTTTGACGAGTCTAGAATATTCCTGGAAGCAAGAGAAACCCTAGAAGGTTAGGAAATAACCTTATAAGACAAGTCGGCTCAAGATAATAATTTTTATTAAATTATTATCCTATAGAAGTAGAAGTCGACCTAGCTAGGTCACTTGGTGGACTATAAATAAGATGACGCTAGAGCTCATTTGACACATTCACTCTCACAACTGCATAAGGACAAGTGGTGCGCATGACTGGAGGAGAGCTACAGTTGCTGCAATAGTGACTTGGTCTTTGGTTATGGTTTGGATTTTCTACCTTGGTTATGATTTGGACTCTCTGTTTGGTACGCTAGCTTTAGAGAGAAGTACACTACCTTGGTTGGCTATTGGTTCTAGGGTTTGCTTTCAAAATTATTCTATCTGTCAAGGTTAAGGTGATCGAGGGTGGCTTTGGCCTATGGTTGGGTGAAAATATTGCTATATTTTCTACGATTAAACGAGCACACCTATTATTCTAACAAGTTATGGGCCCACACTATCTTCAGATAGTCTAACCACTGGAAGGTATATTGGGAGGATTTGCTCAGTTGCACTTGTAGTTGCAGTTAAAGTTTTGTTGCAACAATGAAACCCTAACCCTTGTGTTGAGGCACCTTAAGTGAAGTGCTTAACCTAATTCCTGATAACCTAGTGCACCCTAGCCTAACACCTTCTGGTACTCTCAGCAAGCCAAGACGTCAAGTTTGAAATTTTGGTCAAAGTCAAGGTTTGACCAAGTCAAAATATAGGGTTGACTAGTCAAAAGTTAAAATGGAAGGAAGTTATGAAGACAAAATACCTAGCATGAAGAAAGTGTATTTTTTGCCGAAGAGAAATCTACAAAAAGGAACATTATGAAGTTTACCAATCCTCTAGCAGTTAAACCTCTGGTCCAACAAAGTCATTCTAAGGTTTATCGTCACAGTTGGATAACAAAGGTATGTACCTATACATGTTCTTTTAATTTTTATCATTACCATGAGCATGTTTGCAGGGAATGTACAAGGGCTCTTGTCCAAAGAAGTGATCTTGGATTCAGTGCATTTAGAAGATAAACAAACTCTCCGGGTTTGACTTGATATATCTCTGGCTGTTATGGCAATATGAAATTCTAGTCAAAGTTATAAGCTGACTTTAGTCAATATCTTATAAGGTTGAGATCATATTCTCTAACTCAGTTTTCTGTCAAGAAAGCATATTGTTTTAAGTTTAAGGGATAGGTCAGAAAGGATACTTTTCCCAGAAGAAAATCAATTCAAGTGGAACAATAGAAAGACTCTAGGTTTGCATATCAAGTCTGATTATTGTCACTCAAGTGAGTATTGATAAGTACTTAGTAGCTTATACTACTTAGTGTACTTATTTTCAAATATGAACTAACACCTACTCTAGGAGATATTTCTTATTTGTGTTCTTAGACTAGATCATCTTAGTAATGCTACCAAGAAACTATCCTTCATATGAAATATGTTGTATCAGAAACACTTTTGTTCTTGTTGTCTTAGGTAGGTTATTTCATGAAGGCTATCATGAAGATGTCTTTCCAGGCTTGTAACAATTGCCTCTATCTTTGTCCTTATTCTTGTTTCGAATTCCTATCATAAACATATTGTATGGGATCTTTCTTTTGCTTCTTGTCTTATCCTGGACAAGTACCCTTGTGAAATATGTTGAAAAATATTTGATGAACAATCTTTGTGGAAGTCATCATAGAAGAAGTTTATAAAGATGACACAATTCTTGCAACAACTACTATTTGAGCAGAAACCAGAAAAGGTTTGTGACACTTTGCAGAAAGAAAAGAGAGGTGCAATAGACAAAAGCATGGACTCTCTCAGATAGAGAGAATTGATAGGAGAATTCCAGAAGCATGCAGTCTCAGAATAAAAACAAGGAAGTTCTAGATATTTCTCATTCAATCATGCAACTGAGATTAGGAGGGAGATAATGCCCAATGAGATGGTCCATTGAAGAATCCGTGAAGACTTATAAATGGAATCTTTGATAGATAGAAGGTGAGATTGAAGGCTAGAAGGTTCTCCTAGAAGGAGGGAGAATACTATGATGACAACTTGTTCCAGTAACTAGATATGCATCTACCTGAGCCATTATATCTCTTGCAATATCCATGTGTTGGAGTTTACATCAGATGGATGTAAAGACTATTCTTCTCAACTAATTAATTGAAGAAGTATCACATGTAGAGAAACCTCAAGGTTTTGAGGTATACTAGAAGAGACCCATGAATGCAGATGGAAAAAGACCTTGTATGGATTCAAGAAACTTGGTGCAGAGCCTCTCATGTACAACAAAAGCATGGTGGAAACTTCCTATGATAGAGGAAGTGTATTGAAATGGTTCTTCAGAAGTCTGGGATGATGGATTAGAAATCCATGGAAAACTACCATGATGACATATTTGAAGAAGTTGAGAGACTCTGATCCAACAGACTTGTCTTTGTATCGGTAATTGATTGGCTCTTTGATGTATTCGATGAATAATAGGCCAAATATTTTCTTTGATGTGAACATGTTGAACCAGTTCTAGGTGGAACCTAGCCATGAGAATTGAATAATTGCAAAGCATGCCTTAAAATTTCTTCATGAATGTTTGAGTTATGATATACAACTACATGGATTTATTGATTTAGATTGGGTAGGGAGTACAGATAAAAAAAGAAGTACTTCTTGGATATATTTCAGTTTGAGTTTTTCCATGATATCATGGGCTAGCAGGAAACAAAAGTATGTTGCACTCAATACTGCAGAAGAAGAATATATTGTATCTTTTGATGCTTGTACGAAAGAAGTGTGGCTCCGTAAGCTAGTTTTTGGACTGTTTGATCAGGTGTTGGACTTGATCGTGATATATTGTGATAACTAGAGCTGTGTAAAGCTCTCATAGAACCCGGTGTTCCATGACACGTCGAAGCACATTGATATAAAGTATTATTTTATCCGTGATAAAGTCCATAGGGGAGAAACAATTCTCTAGTATATCTCCTCTAATGAGAAGATAACATATATTTTGGTAAAGCCTCTATCCAAGATGAAAAGTTTGTGTACTTAAGGGACAAGCTGGAATTGTGGAGATGAATTCCTTATTGGAAAGGGAAGCAATTACTCCCCAGTTTGGGAGGGAGCACTGATATGTTATTGATATATGGAAAGTCATTTTCTAGTTTGGAGAATGGTTCAGGTTGGGTAGTCACTTTCTAGTTCGGAAAGTGGTCCAAGATTCTTGATGGAAAGTTATTTTCCAGTTTGGAAAATGGTCTAGGTTGGACAGTCACTTTCCAGTTTGGAAAGTGGTCCACGAGTTTTGATGGGCAGTCATTTTCCAGTTTGGAAAATGGTCCAGAACATACATTCATGGTTAGAAAAATTGTTGATGTACCATAGAAAGTGATTCCCCTTGTGGCCAGTGTGGGGGAATGGTCTAGGACAATCATTCTTCTTGGCAGTCACTTTGCAAAGTGGTCAAGAAGAATGGTCCACTTCTCTGAGAAATCACTCTTTTGAAGTTCACAGTTGTGAGCAGTTTCAAAGAATGGTACGATGTAGGAGTTTGGTGTAGGATAGTCATTTCCATAGGAAATGGCACAGACAGTCATTCCCTAGGTCATACTCATTCTCTCGAGGTATCACTATGAATCATGATGGAAGAATGGCCCAGTTAGGTTGAATGGTCTAGGTTCAAAAATCAAGGAAAAATATTCTTCTATGCTTGAGAAGAATAATACATAAAGCCCATGAACGATGTGTAAGTTTCCAAGGGCAGATGCTCTTCCAGATTTCACAGATGTGAGTGGAAGAATGGCCCAGATGACTCAAATAATATCATGAAATTGTTGATACAGGTTGATATCAGATGATATGATTGTTGTGGAGACTCTATGTCTCTGGAAAATAGTTGTATGCTATTGTGGTGGATGTGATCCACTAGTAGTGACAATTTGTCACTAGCTAGTATTTGTGTGCTACTAGGAGTGGTTGTGTACCATTGGATAGTAGTTGTATACTACTATGAATAGACATAGTTGTGTTCTATTGAATGGAATTGTAGAAGTTGTATAATACTATATGATTTCCATGGAGACTACCACTAGTGTTGGAGATGATTGCCAACTAGATGGATAGTCAGTGTGCTAATGGACAAACATTCTCCAGGCAAAGAATGATCCCATCAGAACGAATTGTTGGTGGAAAGACATTCTCCCTGTGGAGAATGGTCCAGGTTGACAGATTGCTAACATATCATGGACTGGTATTTTTCCCGAGGCACAATTATTGGCTCAATCAGGTTGAAAAGTCTGCCTAATAAGAACATGATGTCCTGATTAGGGTGGTTGATACGGGATCGATATTTTCTAGGGAATATGGGTAGAGATTGATCTCTATGGTACATATGACTTGATTAGAAAATATTCTGAGATTGACATTCCTGTAGGAATGGTCTCTGCAGCCCATAGGGTGGCTTTTAGCATATGTTGGGATAATTATTCTTCTAGGACGTATGTCCATATTAGAAGAATGGTTGTTGTATCACTCTGTTGATTGAATGAATTATTCAACATCATGCATGATTACTCAGATGGAGTATGGTTTTGAGAGACGATGCAGTCAATGATATCAGATGATACTGATAGTGGTGATGTTTCTCGTAAGTTGATCTACGTGATCATGAGATAACATGTGTGGCTATGATGATGCTACCGGTTGAATGGTATGTTTGTGCTCAATATCATTTCCTTTAATACCTCCCTAGCTAGGAGGGAGTTTTGATATTATGGTAGCTACAGGAGTTATTAACCTCTACATGTAACCTTTGATGAGTCTAGAATATTTCGGGAAGCAAGAGAAACCCTAGAAGGTTAGGAAATAACCTTAGAAGACAAGACGACTCAAGATAATAATTTATATTAAATTATTATCCTCCAGAAGTATAAGTCATCCCAGTTAGGTCACTTGGAGGACTATAAATAAGAGGGCACTAGAGCTAATTTGAAACACTCACTCTCACAACTGCATAAGGACAAGTGGAGCACATGACTGGAGGAGCATTGCAGCTCCTGCAGTAATTACTTGGTCTTTGGTTATGGTTTGGACTTTCTACCTTGGTTATGGTTTGGAATCTCTTCTTCGTATGCTAGCTTTAGAGGGAAGTACACTACCTTGGTTGGTTATTGGTTCTACAGTTTTCTTCAAGAATTATTCTATCTATCAAGGTTAAGGTGCTCGAGGGTGGCTTCAGCCTATGGTTGCGTGAAAATATTTCTATATTGTCTACGAAGAAATGAGCACACCTATTATTCTAACAAAATTGACCTACTTACATGACCATTCTAAGTAGCCCTTATTGGGAAACATCTGTCCCCACATTCTCATACGAAAATCAATGATCAGTCTAGGAGGAAGGTGATAAAATGTTGGTCAATTGAACCTAAACTATCAAAAAATAAAACAAATATCTCTAAATAAAATAGGAAGAAAATCCTCCCATCAAGCATGGTATGAAATAAATACAAAGTAAAACAAAATTGCTGCAAAAAATGCTAGACCAATTGATCAATTTGAGCCTTTGAACTAAACTATTTGTACATAGTGCATTAGAGGGAAAATAATGCCCTACCCATTAGACATATAGTGTGCAAATTTTGTGACCATAAGTGAGAGGCACTTGACATCCTATACATTGAATGAATGTAAATGCAAATGAGCACTATCAATTAGAAGCCACTACAGTCAATGATGGTTGCATTAACATATCTCTACACATGCCATTTGAATGTCTCCTGCAATGCTATGAAATAGATTAGGGAACTAGGGGAAACCCTCACCTCTCCTAGACAACTCAATAATGAGATAAATATCCTCCTCTATGGGATGGTACCATAGAGTATGATCAACCTTGAATACATGCCTAGAACGATCCTAGTGATAGATCAATTATGTGAACAAGAAAGTGTTCCCTTTGAGGGATATAGCCTTGTTATAAAACTTGAGAAGGTCAAAATTCCTCAAAAATGCATGATTCAATGATGTAATAGGATGAGGATACATATCCCTCTCCAGCTCTCAAGCCTAGCAATCACATACAAATTTGTATGTGTTGACCTAATGTGTTTGATGTTATCATCGTTGTCTATGATTCACATACAAATTTCATTAAAAACACACACAACATGAAAAATCTGTACTAAAATTACAATTTGTAATATTCATTTAAAATACAAATTGTTTTCTTTAAAAAAAAAAACAATGTGTAAAAATCACAAGTGTGCCTTATTAACATAGATGGAACACCAATGATGCAAATCTCTTATCAACACACACATATCCTCTCTATTGAAACTTAATGCAATGGTAATGTTGAGGTTTATTATTATTATTGGTAATCGGTGTGCCATATGTACAAAAGCATCAACAGTGACACTCCACCGGTGTGCCTTGTATGCTCAAATCCATCACCATTGGTATGTTTATACATTCTGAAACACACTGACAAGTCAAGAAAAAATTATTTATTACTTTGATTATAGGCGAACTTATTATGTAAGTGAGCACAAATGATGGTGCATCATTACATTTACGAGTGCACCAATAAATATCGAAATTTAAAAATGTGCACAATAGTGTGCTTACAATACATTGGAACATCACAAATGGTCATCCTAGTTTTATATAGTGCACCAACAAAGTGTAGAAATTATATTTATTCTTTTTATCCAATGTGGAACTTGTGATGTACAAGAGCACATGTAATGATGCCACTGTATATTTCCAAGTACAGTGGTAAGCGTGAGAAAATGTATAGTTTAAAATTAATTTTATGGTGCTTTTGGTATATAAGGAGGCACTAAGAATGATGTCTATGTACATTTCCTGGGGAATGAAAAGCTTGGGAAATTTTCAAAATTAAAATTTCCTTTAATTGTATTGTGCAAAATTTCCTTTAATTGTATTGTGCACTCCTAATATATAGGAGTACCACCAACAATGTTTCCTAATATTATAAATAACACTAAAAAAAATTGTTTTAATTTTTTATGTTTTACTGACACGCCACACTTTAATGAACACATCGTTAGTGGCGTGTCCTATAAATAACGCAGGGGCACTACATAGTTCAATGCAAGATGAAAAGCTTGAATGCACCACACAACATTTTTTTTTAATTAGAAATCAAAGACAAATTAAAGTTAAATTGTAAATTTTAAATACTGAAAATGTAAATGAGGAGATAACAAACAAATTACCTAGTCTTTTATCTACTAAGGATTCATGGTTTCCACATAGATAAAAGATGAAAATATGATAGTATTTTACAAAATTCAAAAACAAACTAAATCTTTTGGTGAAGTGAAGGAATCAAAGAATTCAAAAACATAGTAGCGCCGACAATGGGGTGGTCATATAGGGATGGCGTACATTAGTGCTTCTATGGCTTGAACACTAAAGGAATGTGAAATTGAAAGCAAACGTTGTTTTTATTTAATATTTTACCCTACCTTAGCGTACTCGATAGTAAGACACACCAGTGAAATCATATGCTTATGGTGCATTGTTAGCTTTCTTAAGATCTATAAATCAATGAGCTATTTTTTGGTATGCATTGGTGTATCTCCAAATTATTAAGTGCACCAATTAGTTTTTGTAATTTTTTAAAATAAAAACTAATATTTTATAACAAAATATCTAAACCTTATTCAATGCTTCTTAAATATAGATGCATCAGTGCACTTAGGGTGTAAAAATGAAACAATTAGATTATGCTTTATGGTGCAACGATAATGAAAAAACAACAGTGTGCCCTATATGAGAGCACATTGATAATTTTTCTGTTATTTTATAAAACAAAATTGATATTATATAAAAAATGGGAAACCTTATTTGGCGTGTCTTAAAGAAGTACTCACTAGTGCACTTAGGGTTTACAAATGCAGTCATTAGAGAATGCTTTTATGGTGTGTCAATAAAGAAAATTCAAGTGGTCATATAGGGATGGTGATCATTGATTGTTTTGTGGTTTGAACTCTGAAGGAATGTGAAAATGAAATGATAATGTGTTTTACTTAGTGCACCGGATATTAAGACACACTAGTGAAATGATATGTTTTGTGTGCATTGCTAGATTTCTTAAAATCAATAAATCGATGCAATATTTTCTGGTATGCATTGGTGCATGTACAAATTATATTAAGTGCACGATTAGTGTTTGAAATTTATTTGAACAGAAAACAATATTTATAACAAAATCCCTAAACCTCATTTAGTGCTTCTTAAATATAGATGCACTGGTGGACTTAGGGTGTAAAAATACAATATTTAGATTATGTTTTATGTTGCAACGATAATGAAAAAGCATGAATGTGCCCTACATGGGATCGCACTAATAATTGTTTTGTTATTTTATAAAATAAAACTGATGTTATATAATAAAAAAATGGGTAAACCTTATTCGGTGTGCCTTATAGAAGGACTAGTGAACTTAGGGTTTACAAATGCACTCATTAAAAAATGATTTTATGGTGTATCGATAAAGAAAATCCAATGGTGCTCTTGCGATGTAAATGCATTAATATTTTTTTGTGATTTTTGATGCAGGAGCATCTTCTACAGCTTAGTCTTTGACCACTAGAATGTCTTAGGAACCCTATGAGAGGAAGTTGGTTTCCTCATTGTATTGGTTTCAATTATTTTCCATAATTGTAATAGTCTAGTTTGTTCCAGAATAAGGAAGCTTTTCCATGAATGTGGTAGAGGTAGAAGAGTTAGATATGTTAGGAATTTAATTTGGATCTAATCCTATCTTTCTAAATTAGAATTAGTCATTTTAGATAATTAGATTATTTGTGTAAATTTGGGCAGATACGATCCTATCTCTAAGGATTGGTTTGATATGATATTGATTGTATTAAGAGAGTAATAGTGGAAGGATAGTGTAAGGAAGAGTGAGATTGATTGTGTGACAGAGGTCGAACTGACCCAAAGGATAAGATTTCTTGTGTAATTTTGATCCTTCACAATTATAATGAAAATATGAGTTTGAGGAATTGTTATTGTTGTAATTACAGAACTTGTGTGGGATTTTTTTGAGTTAGTTGTGAGACTCTTTGTGATTGTAGGGTTAAAGGTTGCACACACAGAAAAATTTTGGTTTTGAACCAAACCCCTGTCAAAACCCTTGTACCATGTGTTGTTGTTTGTATGGTCCATATCTAACTGGAGAATCAGTATCAACAACTCATGGCATCATGAAGATCGTTTGTCGGAAATCTTCGTTTGTTTGAGTTGTGGATAAGTCCGATGTCAGTGATTTGACATACATTTCATCTGTAGATTTGCTAAGAATTTTCATTGGAGGCTTCGGTGGGATTTGCATCCCATGCACTTTTGGAAGAGACGAACGACGAATATTAAATCTTCACAATCGATGATCTATGGTCTGTATTCCATCGGACATCAGGCACACATTGTATGAATTTGTGATAAGTTCCAAATGTCGATCCGATGATTACTTGGTTGACGTCGAGATTCTAGCTATCCCACATTTGTATTAAGTTGGTTTAGAAGTAAATCGACGATCTAGAGTTGACCCGCGATATCAACGGTTGATAAATTGTTGGGATGTCAGATCGTTCACTTGGACCGTTGATTATTTCATTTGATCAACGGTCAACGATATACCACCACCGGGTCATTTTTGTTTGGCATTGAAAAGTTATGATACAAGATATCATTTTGGTCTACACCCGAGGTTCTAGCGCTTGGTCACGAAGTAAAAGGGATATAAACCTGCGCAAGGGAAATTTTGAAATTCATGTCCATAAACAAAGGAATTAAGAACTATATGCATTCACTAGTGAAGTATGCCAATCCAAATTGGTTATCAATTGGTATTAGAGCCCACCGTATCAAGGAAGGATAATTGAAGATGACCTTTATAATATGAAGAGGACAAGTCCAAGGTTGAGGGAGACATGTTGCCAATGTTGAAGTAATTGAAGAAATGATAAACCTTCAGGCACAATTAGAGGCAATGGAAGCTTCTCAATAAATAGGTGTTGACTTAGGAGATGTCAGTGAAGAAGAAGAAGTTGCAGAAGTTGAAAAAGGAGCAGAGCTTGAAGAAGGAGTTGAAGAAAAACTAGTTAGAGCTATCATGTGAGTTAGCTCTAGGCCAAGAATGGAGGTTTCATTGTATGAATGCAACCTTAATACAGATGAATTGATGGATTGTATTAGTATTACAAACAATTACTTTGAATATGAAAATGTTTCTGATGAGAAAAAGGTAAAATTTGTTGTGAAAAGGATGAAAGGACATGCATTTCTCTCGTGGGATGGAGTACAACCTAAGAGGCAGAACAAAGGAAATTCAAGAATTAAAAGTTGAGACATGATGGTTGCAAAATTGAAATGTAAGTTTATGCCTCATGATTATTAGCTAAATTTGTTTCAACAAATGTAGAATTTGAAACAAAGAGGTATGTCAGTCAAAGAATACACTGAAGAGTTTTATAAGTTGAACATAAGAGCTGGTCATATAGAGGAGAATCCTGAGAAATTTGCTAGATATATTAATGGGTTAGGATATGATATTCAAGATTAAATTGGCATATTATCTCCTAACACTATTGAAGAAGCATATTAGTTTGTTGTTAAGAAAAAATACTAGCAAGGAAGACGAACGAAAGGAACATAGGTCATGTCCTAGTAAGAGGCAGAGGGAAACAACGTAACAGAGGAATATCTTAGCACCAAAAGGGGAATCTAACATCACACATCAACAACAACAATCACCAAGAAGTGGTGATTTCAGAAGGAGAAGACCTTGTCAAAGAGGTATGGGATCTTCTATCAAATGTTTTAGATGCAATAAGTTTGTACACAGACCATTTGAATGCCTAGAAAACACTTCCACCAACAAATGGAATGAAAATATTGTTCAAGCAGAAGAAGAAAGTGTGGATTCATGTGTACATGAGAATGCACCATAAGTTGGAGAATCCTTGTTGATGAATAGGATACTGCTAAAACCACACAAAGAGATTAAAGAACATGCACAGAGGAAAACACTCTTCAGGATGGTGTGCAAAAGTAAAGGTAATGTTGTCAGATTATTATTGATAGTGGAAGTACTTATAATTTGGTGTCTACAAAAATGGTTGAGAAATTGGCTCTGAAGAAGACAATAGACCTTGTTCCCTATAAGGTGTCATGGTTGCAAAAGGGACATCAACTGATAGTGAATGAACAATGTGAAGTGGAATTTTAGATTGAAAATTATAAGACAAGGTACTTTGTGATGTTATGCCAATTGAGGCGTGTCATGTTTTTCTAAGTAGATCTTGACAGTATGATGAAAAGGGAATACATGATGGAAGGAACAATGCACACACTTTTGATAAATATGGAGAAAAACACACTCTATTGCCATTGAAAGATGAAGTATAAACTGAAGAAAACAACCCAAAAGTTTTATTGATTACTAGAAGGGAACTTCTGCAAGATATTAAGAAAGAAGAGTTATATTTTTTCCTGTTTGGTAAACCAAAGGTAATTCTCATTAGCATAAATTTAAATGATCTTCCTGAAGAAGTTAAAGAGTTATTGGATGAATTTACTTATATTGTGGTTGATGAATCACCAAATGAATTACCTCCCTTATGAAGTATCAATCATCATATAGATCTAATTCCAGTGTCTAACCTTCCAAATAAAGCATCATATCAAATTACCCCACAAGAGAATGAAGAAATAAGAAAGCAAGTTCAGGAATTTTTAGACAAAGGTCTAGTCAGAGAAAGTTTGAGCTCATGTGAAATCCCTACAATGATGAGTCCAAAAAAAATGGAGGATGGAGAATGTTCACATATTCTAGAGCTATAAATAAAATTATAATTAGGTATAGATTTCCATTACCCATAATTGATGATTTGATGGATTGATTGAATGGGGATAAATATTTATAAAAATTAGATTTGAAAAGTGGATACCACCAAATCATGATTAGAGAAGGGGATGAATGGAAAACAACATTTAAAACAAATGATGGATTGTATGAATTGATGGTAATGCCCTTTGGACTTACAAATTGCCCTAGTACTTTTATGAGATTGATGAATGAAGTACTTAGAGAATTCATTGGTAAGTTTGTTATAGCTTATCTGGATGATATTATGATTTACAGTCAGTCTAGAGAAGAACACTTGAGACACCTCAGGTTGGTTTTAGATAAACTACAACAAAATAAATGGATGATCAATTTGAAAAAGTGTAGTTTTGTGAAGACACAATTGATTTATTTGGGCTTTGTAGAATCTAGAGAAGGCCTGAATATGGACCAGGAAAAGGTAAAGGCTATAATAAAATAGCCTACTCCAAAGAATGATTTTGAGGTAATAATTTCCCATGGCTTGGCAAGATTTTATAGAAAATTCATCAGGAATTTTAGTGGGATTTGTGCTCCAATTATAGAAACCATTAAAGGAACAAAACAATCATTTAAGTGCACATGAGCAACTGACAAAAGTTTTAAATTACTAAAGAAGAAGATAATAGAACGACCAATTTTAGCACAAGATAATTTTAATAAACTATTTCAAGTTGATTGTGATGCAAGTGGAACTAGAATAGGAGTTGTTCTAAGTCAGGAAAAGAAACCAATTGTTTATTTCAGTGAGAAAATAAATGAAGCCAAGAAAAAATATTCCTCATGTGATGAAGAGTTTTATGCAATTATTCAAGCATTAAATAAGTGGAGACATTACCTCACGCCAAAGGAATTTGTTATTTACACTAATAATCATGCCTTGGAGTATATTAAGAACCAAAAAAAATTAAATCAAAGACATGTCAAATGGATTGAGTTATTGCAAAAATTCACTTTTGTTATTAAGAACATAAGTGGGAAATCAAATAAAGTGGTAGATGCATTGAGCAGAGTTAGTTTGATTTTGCAAGAGTTTCAAGTAAATGTTGTAGGATTTGATGGAATGAAAGAAATGTATAAGGATTATGTGGATTTTAAGGATGCTTATGCAGTTTGTGAAAATACAGTAAGTAGAGACAAAAATCCATGGTTAGACTACATGATTCGAGAAAGATTATTGTTTAAAGGAAGTAAATTATGTATTCCAAGGTGTTCATTGGGGGAAAAACTATTGAAAGAAACATATAGTGATGTCTTAGCAAGAAATTTTGGACAGGACAAAACATTTGCTCAACTAAGTGAATTTTATTTCTATCCTGGCATGCAAACTAATGTTGAGAATTTTTTTGAAAGATCTAGAGTTTGTCAATATGAAAAAGGAAAGAGACATAATACTGGATTTTATCAGCCATTGCCAATCCCAGACTGACCATGGGAATCTGTAAGTATGGACTTTGTATTAGGATTTCCAAAAACACAGCAAGGCAATGATTCAATTTATGTGGCTGTTGATAGACTTTCAAATATGGTACACTTTATAGCTTGTAAAAATTACCAATGATGCAACCAACATTGCAAATTTGTTCTTTAAAGAAGTTGTTAGATTGCATGGATTGCCAAAAAACATTGTTTATGATAGAGACACAAAATTTGTGGGTCATTTTTGGAGAACCTTATGGAAAACATTAGGGACCATTCTCAACTTTAGTTCAACATACCAACCACAAACTGATGGGAAAACAAAGGTGGTAAATAGAAGCTTGGGAAATATTTTGAGATGCCTGGTAAGTGAGCATTTAAAATAGTGGGATCAGGTACTTGCACAAGCAAAGTTTTCATATAATGACTCACCTAATAGAAGCACAGGGTTAAGTCCTTTTCATATTTTGTATGGAATGCATCCTAGAGAAATTTATGAATTAAGGAATCTAAGAAAACAAGAAATTAGAAGTGTGGATGGTGAAGATTTTGCAGTAAGCATGAAGGAATTGCGGGACAGGGTCAAGTAGAAACTACAGGACAACAAAAAAAAGTACAAATAGAAGTTATATTTGAAGAGAAGGTAGCTAGATTTTGAAGTTGGAGACTTGGTCAAGGAACACCTCAGAAAAGAAAGGTTTCCTAGAGGGGAATACAAAAAATTAAAGATAAAAAAGACTGGACCATGTAAAATATTCAGGAAATTTTCCTCAAATGCTTATGAAATAGAACCTTCCAAGTAACCTTGGAGTTTCTCCAATTTTTAATGTATCATATTTGTACTATTTTAAGGAAACAACAAAAAAATTCACAGATGCACCTAATAGTGACTACATTCAGACCATTGACTGGGAGAAGGAACTACCTCTAGCACAAGAGAAATAGATTCAAAAGGTAGTAAGGAAGACCGAAGGCAAATAATACTTTCAGTACTTGGTCAAGTGGAAAGGGAAACCACTTGAAGATGCCATGTGGATGACAAGAGAAGAAATATCTAAGTATGGTACAAGTATTGAAGCACTTCTACAACAATCCCTAGAACCAATGTTTTCTTCTCTAGGAGTTTGATGCAGGAACATCTTCTGTAGCTTAGTTTTTGACCTCTATAAGGTCTTAGGAACCTTATGAGAGGAAGTTGGTTTCCTAATTGTATTATTTTTAATTATTTTCTAGAATTGTAATAGTCTAGGATGTTCGAGAATAAGGCAGTTTTATCACGAATGTGATATAGTTAAAAGAGTTAGATATGTTAGGAATTTAGTTTGGATCTAATCCTATCTTCTTGGATCAGAATTAGTCAGTATTAGCTAATTAGATTATTTGTGTAAATTTGGGAAGATACAATCCTATCTCTAAGGATTGGATCGATCTGATATAGATTGTATTAAGAGAGAAATAGTGGAAGGATAGTGTAAGGACAACTGAGAGTGATTGTGTGATAGAGGTTGAAATGACCTGAAGGATGAGCTCTCCTGTGTAATTTTGATCCTTCACAAATATAATGAAAATATGAGTTCAAGGAATTCTTATTGTTGTAATTACAAAACTTGTGTGGAATTTTCTTTGAGTTAGTGATGAGACTCTTTGTGATTGCAGGGTTAAAGGTTGTGCATGCAGAACAATTTTGGTTTTGAACCAAACCCATGTCAAAACCCTTGTACCATGTGTTGTTTTTTGTATGGTCCAGATCTAACTAGAGGATCGAGATCAACGACTCGTGTCATCGTGAAGATCGTTTTTCGGAAATCTTCGTTTGTTTGAGTTATGGATAAGTTTGATGTTGGTGATCCGACATACATGTCATTTGTAGATTTGTTGATAATTTTAATTGGAGGCTCTAGTGGGGTCTACATCCCATGCACTTTTGTAAGAGACAAACGACGAAGATTAAATCTTTGCAATTGATGATCTATGGTGCGTATTCCATCGGACATCGGACACTAGGCGCTTGTTGTATGTGTTTGTGATAAGTTCTGAAGGTCGATCCAGTGATTTTCATGTTGACATCGGGATTTTTGTTGGCCCACTGTTGTATTAAGTTGGTTTATAAGTAAGTCAAATATATAGAGTTGACCCACAAGATCAACGGTTTATAAAATGTCGGGATGTCAGATCCTTCACCTGGACTGTTGATCATTTCATTTGATCAATGGTCAACGTTATACTACCACTAGGTCATTTTTGTTTGGCATTGAAAAGGTTCGATACAAGATATTTTTCCGGTCCATGCCCAAGGTTCTAGCGCTTGGTCACGAAATAAAAGAGAGGTAACCCTGCACAAGGGAAATTTTGAAATTCCTGTCCATAAACAAAGTAATTAAGAACTGTCTAAATTCGCTAGCAAGGTAGACTAGTTCAGATGGGTAACATTTTTTAAAATAAAAATTATATTGTATTACAAAATGGATAAACCTTGTTTGATGCATCTGATATACATATGCAGTTGTGTGCTTACATGGTTTTTCACTTGTGGGATTATGGTTTAAGGACACACTACTACTCCTTATGTGGGATTTTAGTGAAAAGTTTTTGTAATTTTTTAAATAAAAATTGATAGTGTATAAGAAAATGTCTGAAGTGAACCTCATTTGGTGCATTTTATATTGTGATGCAATAGTGTTCTTACTATTTTAAGAATATGTATATAAACTAATATTTTATTATGGAATAGTAATAATGACCTCCGATTCACCTATTTTTGTTTGGTTTTCCATATACATGAGTGCATTGGGGTGCCTAATATGATTTAAGTGTGTTAACAAAAAAATATTTGCTGAAAATTGTAACCACCCGCCTTTGTTATAAAGGGAAAAGGGAGAATTTTTTCTGGAGGTTCTGCAAAACCCTCCACTAGAAGGTGTTTTCCTTATAGTGGTAGTAGTCAATAATAGTCATTTTTTCGATTGTAGCATCCATTCTCGAGTGACTTAGTCTTCCATGAGTTTTTAGTAAAAAAAGTTTAGATGACAATTACACCAACATAGATCCATCTTAACATTGGATCTAACAAGTCCCAAGAGGGATCAAATACCAATGAGATTCCAACATTTTGACATTACAAAACTTGACTACCATATAGATGTATCAAGGTGTGTGTGTGTGTGTGTGTGTGTGTGTGTGTGTGTATTACTTTATTTTGGTCCACATGTGTGTATGTGTATATTTGTGTATACATACACACATGTATATCTATCTATCTATCTATATTACTTTCTTTTGGTCTAGATATGTGTTATGGGTGGGATGGATGGACCAAACATCACAATCCCTTCCATATCAGGTTGAAGAATGTGCCCCTTGATACAACCAATAGATAGTTAGATGTGCCACAGTAGCTTAGAGCTTGTCAAGGCACAATAAACTCACCTAACCTTGTAATGTTCATCCTTCACATGACAGATAAGTTTTGTAGTTCATATGTGGATTAAAGGTTATCTAGCCATCATTATAATTAGTTAGATTAGTTTGTATCTGAATCACTTGTCTTCTCATGCCATAATCCCAATTGTCCAATATTTGATTTTCAAGGATGACAATCTAGAAAGACATGAAGCAATGGAAATTGATCTTGATAAATAAAGATCCCTTATATATCATTCTATGATTGTTTTTCATAGTTGTCATTTTCTTGATCCATTACATGCCAACTTAGTGTTATTTTACGAAAGAGTTTTGAAGAAAATTTAGTTGTCCTTTGTTGTTTCTTTTAAGATTGATGTTTTCCATCTCAATTTTGTTCAACTCACCAAGTTAACATGTAGAATTAGCATTGCAACATCTATTATAGCTCTTAGTTTTTAGTGTCAACATTGTAAAGGTCAATTTCTTCAACAAAATACTCCAATGGTTCCTTACATCACAGAGTCAATAATGTTCATTCCATCACACTTCAGGACTAAAAAAACATTTAGGGCCATATATTGTTGATCCAGGATGTGTTCTTCAATTGAAAACCCACCATTCCCTCAATTACATATGTACCCCAATATATGAAAAAACTATTAAAGAAAGTATGTTTTATTAGAATCATGCATACTTAGGGGTTGAATTATATACCGACGTAGTGTGGCTCAAGGATTGATTTCCTATTTATACTCATGGTTTTCATTGTAAAAGATAATTAGGCAAGAGCTTGTATCATATTGTATTATAAGAAACTTTCAAGGAATGCATGCATAATACTTAAGTGTCAAGAACCCAACACCTATCAAATGTAGAATAATTTGTCTCACTTTATAGCAAACACCACACATGTCTAGAGTAAATCACTATGATGACCTTGTTATTTCATGAGATGAAACATACCACAATCTTGGGAATTTATTTTTGATTGAAGCTTTTGATTAACACAAAAAAGAAATAATTGTTCAACTTTAGATTAAAGACTATGAAAAAAAATGTCCTACCATGCTACAAAAATTTCCTTCAACTAAGAAGGGGTGAAATCTGTTTGAAACCAAAGTCATGTAGGATTATTTATTTTATATTTAATGCTAAGAAAAATTTTCTTGCCACACTTTCGAAGTCTCCTTATTGGTAAAGAAGTTGGCCTATAGTGGATTGTTATGGAGCATAGATATGAGCACATTGATGTTGAAGTACTCGATGAATGAGTGCTTTGACTCACTATATTTGGAGCATGGAGGGATGGTGGCAAAGAATATGGTAGATGCTTCAAGCATCATTTCCTTGGGCATATAGTGGATCGACATGGAGGATAGGTAGAAGTGCATTAAGGAAGAAGTACTCGGTGAATGAATGCCTTGTCTCACTGTATTTGGAGCAAGGAAGGTTGTTGGTAAAGAAGTTGGTATATGCTTCTTGCATCAAATGTTGGGTTAATCTTGACTCAATCATAAAGCATGAATTTGATCATTGTTGGATTTACCGTTAATGGTTTACGGGGCCATGGTATTTGATGTGAGTAATATTTGCATGTATTTACATAGCTATCTCCACGCAATGCATGTCTTTATAAATTCATATAAAAATTACAACAAAATATTTATTGATTACTTTAACAGTAATGATATATGTGTTCATATGCATATGCTTACACTTCTACTTTAACTGAATTGTTTTATTGTTATACTATAGTGTAGATATTGCACCGATATGTCTTGCAAACTTAATAATTTAACCATTAAGGTTACTAAGATTATAAAAGAAGGTTTTCGAAGCCTTTAACATGTTCAACATTTAGCTTTGGATTTAAACCGGTGGTATAGGGATCATAGAAAGTATGGATGTAGCCTCCCCTTACGCCAATTTCTCGAAGTCATATATCTAGTTAAATAACATTGTGATTTTCATTATAACAAAGTTTTTTTTTTTTTCAAACCATCGTGAAGGGATGGATTTCATTATTGTTACCTTCGTTGTGGACAAAATTCGTTAGTGGGTTGATTTATTTGTTAGGCGTCGTCGAGAATATTAAATAGTTAAATATTGGACAGAATTTTTAGTTAGTGTGTCGTCGGGAATATTACATTATATTAAATATATATTTATTTTCACCCATGATATCATTATTGAAAACCTGAGTGGACTTTGGCTCATTGTAGTACCTTCACTTAAAGGAAATAATAATAATATTTTATTATTTTTAAAATATTGATAAAAAATTATTGTTTTAACATTTCAATTCCCAACAGCATTTTTATAAGAAAATATAAAAGAAATAATTGAGATGTAATTAACTATGTATTTTAAAAATAATTTTTCATTTTGAAAGAAGATCCAAAGTTAGGCACCTAGCATCTTGTCAAGGTATTTTCTGAACTCAGAAAATAAACCAATTTAATATAAATTATATTAGAAGGTCAATACTGGAAGGTTTAGACCAATCACAATTCGTCACCATCTTGCGTGCTTCCGATTGATGAGCAGCTGATATACAGTCTTGTTTATATAACGTGTGGTTCTGTGTCGTCTCGTATGATGTTAAATGAGAACTATGTTATAGTATTTAGACTTTATGTGTGAGGTTAAAGGTTAGGTATTTATAGATATACTTTGATTTTAAGTAATTTTAATAATAATTTTATAGAATAAGAAATGTTAGAATTTTTTTTATTTTGGAATATTATTTAAAATTGTTTTTGATTGATTAAGTTATTTTAATAAAAGGGAATAAATTAATGGTTTAAATCCAAAAATATTTGGCATAAATGGAAATGAATCTCTTACAAATTATTAGAAAATTATTTAAATTAGGTGAATAACTTGAGTGTTATTGACTTTTTCCTGAAAAAAATATGGTTCTCAAAAACCATCCTTCTATGTAACACGGTATTAACATGGTGGGATGGATCGTAACCACCCTATGATGTAACATGGTATTGGCATGGTGGAATGGATATATTGTTGGACATTGGGTTCAACACTAGCTAGTTTTGTGACATGGGTTAACCCCCTCTCGTGGGTCTTAACTCCGACGATTGTGGCGGAGACTAACGCCTGTGGGTTTTGGTCTAATGAAAATTGTAGCCCAACATACAGTATTAGAGCGACAGGTCTCGAGTTTAAAACTCGTCCGGCACGTGCCGAGGGGAGATTGTTGGACATTGGGTTCAATGCTTCCCGCGAATATCGTGGCATGGGTTAACCCCCTCTCATTGATCCTATCTCCGACGATTGTGGTGGAGACTAACACCTGCGGGTTTTTGTCTAACGACAATTGTAATCCAACATATATATCGTAGAATTTAAAGTAATTCAAATCCAACAAGAAAAGAAAAGTGCTCTCCAATTACTCTTTCATACAAATATCAATTAATAAATAAATGCATTCTCAATGAATGAATGAATGAATGAATAAATAAATGCACTCTCAATGGATGAATTAATGCACAAACAATTCTTATGTGTCTAAATCAACATGAAATGATGAGCCAGGTCACATGCAACTGTCCAATACTATGAAATAGATCATCATACAAAAGGATTTCCACAACACATAATTTTAGTGACTGAGTGGTAACCTGATATAATTAGGGTCAGAAATGATGTACTCAATTGATTTAACAAGTCAACACATTAGTTATTTTCGTCTTCATGTAGACCTACACTTTCCCTCGGCAACGACACGGTAGGATAGAACTAATCGATGAAGTATGGTTGAATGGTTAATTAGGTTAAGAGAGTATTACTTGTTTTCCATCATAGATTGAAGAATGATATTTTGGCATTGTCGATGATCCGGATTATTTTCAGCACGAAATGAGAGCGGAGATATAATAAAGAAATGCACAGAGATATTGCAGATATTCAATAATATAACAGAAATGTATCAGAGATGCAACCATAAACACAGATATACAATAATACACGATTTCTATTAATCAAAGAAATGTACAGAGGCTGTAAAAAATATAGAGTGAAAGATTCGCTAAAATGGTGGCAGCTTATCTCAGAGAAGAGATGTGACAGCTACTCGCATTCGCAAGAAGATGGTTACAATGAGGCTCTGAAGGCCTTTTTACAATAAGAAAGAATGAAAAAAACCCTAGACATCCAAAAACCTAACCCTAGGAGATAAAGCGCCAAAAGTCATGTGTGCCCCGTTTGGGTAAGTGAGTACAACAACTTCTCGGGGTCGTAACTTTTGCATACGATCTCTGTTTTAGGTGTGTGATAGCTCGTTGGAAAGGTATCATCGAGGAGATTGATTTTGGGGGCTCAATATGCCTTTAGATATCATTGAGAATATGGATATCGAAAAACCTTCATTTGGGCCCTCAAAATGGCCCCAGAAGTTAAAACCTGCTAAAAATAGTAAATTGCCAAAATTGCCAGAAAACTGTTTTGAGCCATTTGGAAAAGGTGGGTCGCCACCGATATCGACCTAGATCAATCCTACCTCCTTAGGAAGCAATGATATCCATTGCGTTGCGTTCCCGGGGGAGAGGGAAAAGCGTTTGTTGAATCTGCATCTTGGTGAGCTACTTGTCTTGTTGGAGACGCCACGTTGCTTAGTTTGTGGAACTATGTCACAAACCTATTGAGGTTGAGGCTGTTCAACAAGTCGAGATACATGAGAGGACGATGTGCAGAAGGAATCTATTCACTTTGTTGTAGCCTTGTCGACCTGCTTCTGTTGGATAGAAGGTGCTTGGGGCAAGGTTGTAGTGGTTGCAGTGTCCTTTTGTTCTCCTTTTGAACAGATTGTGAAGAAGCTGAATTTTGCAGCATGAGATACTACCTTGCAACACTATTTAGGTGGAGCAGTAGTCGGAACTACCTCTGGTATTCTGTAGAGATGACCCCCCAAAGTAACAATGACACTACGGGGTCGAGACTCATAAACAACATGGCGTCTCCACATATATGGTTGGCCCAAGAGAACATCACAGACATCCAGTGGGGCAACATCACATAATACCTCATCCTTGAAGGGTTGGATGCCGTATGACAATCGACACTGTTAGCTGACATAGAGATCTCGTCCTTGCCGAAGCCACCCAATGTTGTATGGTTGTGGGTGTGGTGTTGTCGACAATCCCAACTGTTTGATGACCCCTGTTGAGATGAGGTTTTTCTGGCTTCCGCTATCAACAATAAAATGCAGCGGGGTCCCCTTCACCCACATCTATGAATGAAAAAGGCGCTCCCCCTCTTCGGGATCTATTGGTTCTTCTAGTTGAATTTCCACGGTCACGACAATAGCAATGGGGTCTGCGTCAATGATATGTCCTTTACCAGTATTTTCATAATCAGATTCTGAATCAGGGTTTAGCTCCTTGTCTTTGATCTCATCCACCAATGACTGTTTTGAGCGACATTCATCGGTGTTGTGCCAGGGGATTTTGTGTAAATCGTACCATTTTCCGGTGTCCTTCTTTGTCTTCCCGTGACCCTTCTTTTCCTGTGTCTTGGACTGGTTTTTAGGAGACATTTTGTTAGGGCCATCTTTGTCATACTTTGGTTGTTGTGGATTTGCAGACCCGAATACCCGTTTGTTCTGGTGCTTAAATTTATGCTCAATTTTAACAACATATCGATAAGCAACATCGAGTGATGAGATGTCCAGAAAATCCATTTCAGTCTAGATGTATCTGTGTAGAGCCCCACGGTATTTCAGAACCAAATGTCGCTCGGAGTCTTTGATACCCAGCTTGGTGTGCAAGGTATGGAAGGTATTGGTGAACTCCGGAACTGCTTGGCCCCTCTCTTGTCGTAGTGTGGTCCATCTCATGTACTGGTCCTCATAGTTTCCAACAGGGTAATACTGTTCCTTTACCACATCCACAAAAAAATCCCAAGTGGGATCGACCCCATATATTCCAGACTCCTCCATGGAACATTGCTCCCAATAAGTTTTCCACCAATGTTTGACATGAGGGAGAGCTTTAAGGAGTGAAAAGGTGATATTTTCTTTGTCAGAAAAATTACGAACAGAGAAATAACCTTCTAGCAGAGTTAACCATTTTTCTAGGGCTTCTGCATCTATCTGTCCTTCAAATACAGGAATATCAAAATTGACTTGTATTTTCTAGGGCTTCTGCATCTATCTGTCCTTCAAATACAGGAATATCAAAATTGACTTGTACCTTGAAAGGCGAGGTGCCTCCAAAGTGGTTGCTTGATGAAGATGCACCTGATGCTATCGACAGGCATTGAAGGATGTGGGAAAAATTCTCCATCATTTCGTCCCTCTGTCGCGTGAGAGCTTGCTCAAGCAACATATTGATATGATCATCTGCTCCGTCATTTTTCTTTTCTTCCTCCATTGAGGGTTTCTTGGGTGTGCGAGAGTGATTGTATTCAAGAGAGACAAGCTCGAGACCCAACTTTCTATACTCGGGCTTCGTCAGGGACATGCACTAAAAAAAATGATCAAGAGCAACCTACTCTGATACCACTGATCTGGATTATTTTCGGCACGAAATGAGAGCGGAGATATAATAAAGAAATGCACAGAGATATTGCAGATATTCAATAATATAATAGAAATGTATCAGAGATGCAGCCTTAAACACAAATATACAGTAATACACGATTTCTATTAATGAAAGAAATGTACAGAGACTGTAAAAAATACAGAGTGAAAGACTCGCTAGAATGGTGGCAGCTTATCTCTGAGAAGAGATGTGACAGCTACTCACATTCGCAAGAAGATGGTTGCAATGGCTCTGAAGGCCTTTTTAAAATAAGCAAGAATTCCAAAAACCCTAGACATCCAAAAACCTAACCCTAGGAGATGAAGCGCCAAAAGTCATGTGGACCCCGTTTGGGTAAGTGAGTACATCAACTTCCCGAGGTCGTAACTTTTGCATATGATCTCCATTTTTGGCGTATGATAGCTCGTTGGAAAGGTATCATCGAGGAGATTCATTTTTGGGGATCAATTATGACTTTAGATATCATTGAGAACCTTGATCTATAAAAACCTTCATTTGGGCCCTCAAAATGGCCCCGGAAGTTAAAACCTGCAAAAAATAGTAAATTGCCAAAATTGCCAGAAAACTGTTTTGAGCCATTTGGAAAAGGTGGGTGGCCACTGATATCCACCTGGATTAGTCGATGTGGTTCATGAAATAAAATCCAAACAAATTTAAAAAGATTACTATTATAGTAAGTGAGTTAGAGATTCCAACATGCGTATTCGAATCAACTAATGTCAATCAATTCACCAATCTGGAACAAACTCTAGCTAGTAAAAATGCTAGATCTAAATAATTACCCTCAAAACCAATGTCAATAGTTATATGTATGCCACCTAACTTCACGTGTCTCTCAAACTCTAGTTGGTAAGGGTGGTAGCTTAAAAAATAACCCAACATTAATGTCAATAGTTATATGTATGTCACCTAACTTTACCTCTCCCTTGTACCATTTTTCCTGCGTCATAAACCTTATTGAGCTCACATTATGGCCTTACTTTCTCAAAATATATCTATCTAAGGGGAAATAAGAGAAATATCTATTTCTCTATCTCTCATTCAATGCACCACTTAATATATCTTCTCAAATTCTTCCTCCATCTTCATGTCTCAATCTAAACTAAATACCATCCTAGAAGCCATCAAAACCTCACCTTGATTGTCAAGGAAAACCCATATGTCGTCATTTCTATATAGATCAATAGAGTGAAATCCTCCTTAACTATCATAGAACACTTATAAGCCCAAACCTCCCTCTATGTTTCCCCTCCATATGAATCTCCAAAGCATAATCGAGAAATTAATTAGGATACTTTCAACTTTGAGCAACTTTAAACCGATGCCTTCAACACACACAAAAGTTTCTCAGGACACCCTCTTTCTTTGTTCTTTAGTGCCCCCATAGTGGATTCCATTGTCCACATAGAAATCTCTCAATTACAATCCCACCATCATATGACTACTTAATATCCTTTCTTGTGTCCCCACCAACTCCAATTCTAAGTTAAATGATGAATCACCTTGATATACTCCACTTTTGTTCTTGCCTTTGGACAAGTAGACCTTATCAACTTGGGCCTACCTGTTATCCATGAAGGGAAATTTTTCTTTATGGTTCTCCATAATTCTTTGAACATGTCAACATTCTAGTTAGTGAAATCAATCCCAATGCTTTGACTCAACAACAACCAGAGCTACCAACACATGAAGTTTCTAACACTTCTCTATGATAGTAATATAATAGAATAGAAATGATGCACGTCATTAGGATTTCCTCAAGAAAGAGGGTACTAGCTTCACTATTATGGTATTATATGTTCATGATATTATTTTGATTTGTGATTGATGTAACTAGTCAAAGATATTAAGTCCCAATTGTTACACAAGTTTGACATGAAGGGCTTAGGTGAGTTACACTATTGTTTGGAATTTGAGGTGAAGAGAGATCACTAAAATAGAAAGTTGTATATTGGAAAAAGAAAGTATGTGAAAATCACACTTGAACCCTTTAGGATGGATAAATGAAAACCACTTTCACCCGATCTTAGGTGGGTGTGTTTGTCAACTGACATGATTCCTAAGAGAAAAAAAGATGAAGAGGAGATGGCCAAAGTACCATATGCTAGTGCGGTTGGTGGCCTTATGTATATAGTTGTTTGCACAATACCAAACATTTTTCATGTAATGGGAGTTGTAAGAAGGTACATGACTAATAGAGGGAAAGATCATTGGAAAACTATCAAGAGGATTTTTAAGCACTTAGGAGGCACCAATGTAACATCCTCATTACCAAAATTATTTGATACCAATTTGTAACCTTACCCATCCTAATACTGAGCAATGCTATTCAAAACCCAGTGCACAAATTCTACTCTATAATCATAAGTTTGCACAGTAATACTTGAAGTAACGCGCTCAACCCCAAGCTAAGTCACACCACACAAAATTTCCTCTTTTTACACAACTTAAAACAACGAAAGTAACACAATGAAACTAGACACCCAATAATACTAAGCACACCAAGTTATTGTACATGTATTCTATACTGAATATGTGATCACTACTGTGCGCACAACCATTCTGGAATCACACACCAATCCTGTTCTCCTTGTGTGCATTGTCTGCTTCCCTGTGCACACAAAGTATTTCGTTTTGTGCATGACCATTCTAACCTCATCTTGGAGACTCATAACCAATATCATAAGGTTAACATAATAGGAAAACTAACAACAACTTTCATGCTCATGCATGGCTACAAACACTGACTATCAACACCACACATACATGTGCAAGCAACATAATACATAATAATAACAATTACTTATATGCAACAACTTACTATAATTAAACCCATATTAAACACAAATAATTAAGCACACAATAAATGAGACAAGCACATAAAGACACTTATCTTTTATGAAAAGTCATCAACTGGATGCAGAACTCAAACGTTCCTCCCAACCATAGATTCTATTTCTCATATACTTTCAACAACAAATCACCCCCAAGATGGGGATTAACTCCACCATGGAAAAATGGTTATTAATTCCAAGCTAAGGTATGATAATCAATAGAATTGCTCAGTCCAAGTCCCTACTACTGCATCAAGCCTATAGTCTTGCATTCTTCACATGCCTGTTAAACCCAAGGAAGTGTGCTCCTTCTCTGCTCAATACTCTCTCGGCTGCCCCACTTCCCTTCCAGGGTTTGAGCAACAGGTTAGACAAGAATTCTCAAATCCCTGCAACTAATGCCAATGCACCAGGGAACAATTCCCAACAAAACTCACCTGGAGAGAATGCCCACATGTTTGACAACCTGCCTCTTCGACAACAAATATCTCACCTAGAGAGAATTCTCATGGTCCTGACAACTCGCCTCTTCAACAACAAAACTCTGGTTACAATATAGAAAAATACATTAAAATATTTTCTCTGCAGATAAGGGAATAGTCACAATTCCCAGATGGTTCGACCCCTTTTGAAAATGAGAAAATGAATGACTAATTAACCTAAATGAGTTCTCCTCTTTCAAATACACTAAGGCCAACAATATCTATTACATGTATTAAAATAGACACTTGTCACCTTTAGAACTAGATTTAGCCACTTGGTGACCTGTTCCCATCCCTCAGGAACTTAGGATAATTAATTATCCATAATACACTTTTCCAGAAATATTAATAAAATATTCCCTAGGACATAAGTACCCCCCCCTTTCCCTTTTCCGATGGAGTTATCCCCCCATCTATTTTTGTCTGATCTATATGCGTGCAACGATATGATCATATTAATAACTTGAGTATGATTACACTTTACAAGAATAGACGCATTGGCCTATTTGTGTCTCGACTTACCAGCCTCATAACCACACAGGCTCTTCGGCCTTCAATATATATATATATATATAACTCAACTTGATGTGCACTACCAGGTAATCCCGACACACTTACTCAAGTGCATGCAACACTATGAAATGTGTGCACCCTTCCTTTGATGTGAAACCATCCGCACTTACCCAAGTGTGCATATTACTATGAAATGTGCAAAACCTTTCTTTGATAACAATTCTCATGGACTAGTCAGGTGCACGAAAAAACAATACTTGGTGCCAATGGCTCACCATCCTATGTGCACATTCACATTTACAACTGGTACCTGTGACTCACCATCCTATATGTACAATTAGAAAGGGTTCAGATTAGGGACATTACAACCGGTGACTATGCTAGTTTCTATTATGGAGATGGAAGAAAGAAGATTCAAATGCATGGGTTTGTTTACGATGACTGGTCAATTGACATGGACAATGAAAAGTCCAACAATGCATATTTATTTACATTGTTTGAAGGAACTATGAATTGGAAGATAAAGAGGAAACAAGTGGTTCCCATTCTAGTATTGAAGTAGAATATATAGTTCAACTTAGGATCACATGCGTTCATTGCACCAAGAGGCACATTCTACAACCCAATATTAGGTCGATGTGTGATGATGTGCTTAAATTCAATGTGGAGACAACACATGTCACTCTTAAATAATAAAAAGAAAAATTAAGTAAATGAAAATTGTATATGTCAGCTTTAACCTTTTGCAAAATGAAGGGTTTTCACTTCGAGAGATTTGATCCCTCTTGATGCTTCATAGAACTGGATTTAAGATGGGTCTGTACTGGTTGTATACAAGATCAAATGACAATTACACCAATAGATAGTTGGATGTGCCACATTAACTTATCAATGGTGAAGGCACAACTATCTCACCTAACCTTGTATTATTTATCATTCTCCCATGACATATAAGTTTTGTTGTTCATATGTGGATTGAAGGTTAGACGTTCATTATTTTAAGATGCTAGATTAGTGCTTGAACTGCAAATGACTCAATCATCTTCTCATTCCATAATCCCCATTTGTCTAATATCATTTTTTCAAAATTGACAATATGCAGAAACATGAAAAAAATTAAAGTAAACTAAATAAATAGATCTCCCCTCTAGTTCATCTTATGATCAATTTGTATGGTTTTCCTTAGTTTGATGCATCACATGCAAACTTAGTTTTATTTTACATAAGAATTCTTAAAACTATCACGTTTCCATATGAATTTAGTTTAGCTCGGTAACTTGCAATATTAGCACTACACCACTTAGTATATGTCTAAACGAGTAGTATCAACAATGTAATAATCAACACCTTCATCTCAGTTCCAACAACATGCTCCAACACATCCCTACATCCAACAACATGCTCCAACAATTCCCTACATCCCATAGTCGATAGTATTGGTCCCATTATGTTTTTGGATGAAGCAAACATTTAGGTATAACACTATTGAGCTAAGATGTGTGCTTGGGTTGAAAGCATTAAGAACAATATTGATTTTAATTTAAGCATACCTTTGAGTTCAGTTTTTGTTTGGGCTATAATAATCAGTTAATTTGTGTGTTTCCAAAAAAATATTGTATTTGAATAAGTATGTAGAGTATGAATCCCAAGGTCTTAGCTCATCTAGTTGTTGTCAATGTTGTTGGGTATTTGGATGATATCTATGAATGTGGGGAAGCATCCCTTAGGTTTCTTAGTGATGTTTTACTTGAGAAAAGAAAGTATGTAACAATGTAGCTATTTGATCAAGTGACTAGATCAAATTTTAATTGAAGCAAGATTTGGTTGATTGAAGTTTTCTTTTCTTAGTAATTTTTTTTATTTTTTATTTTTTATTTTTTATGACTAGGGGAATTGGAAACATCGACAATATCGTACTCGCGTGACACAGGGTCGAATCCTACCGGATACCTTATAACCCCTAGGGAGAATCACACAGCCTGCAAGCACGCCTCCGGATAAATCGAGGTTTGAACCCGTCACCTGCGTAACAACCTGAACGCCTTAATAGTACGTTTGTTGGCCACTAGATGTAATGATCCCAAGCCATTATGCAAGGATGATCACTATTTTGGTGTCTTTTTAAAACTTTTTCTGAGTGAGGTATTTCGTCAAACAGTTTGTTGATCTATTTGTTTAGATGTTTTTATATGTGTGTATGCAGCAAATAATGGAAAGAGATAACCATGGAACATACCTCAACCATATGCAATAAGATAGACAAGCCAAAACATCTCAAAGCTTCTTTATTCATAAAATAGAAGAACCTGCTACAATGAAGATGCCGATCTGGAATGCTCAACAGATGGCCAAGAAGATAGACAATGAATAATAAGTATGAGCTGCTACAGAATGCTCCCGACAATACAAAATAAGCCTCCAAAGGCTGGATATAAGATGAAGACCAATGCCAAGTGCCAAACCCCTCAAGCTGGAAGATGCCACGTCCTGCTGCAGTACTGAAGCTCCTCAATATTTCGTCCCTACTACCAAAGATGTCCAATCATATCAAGAAAGGTGTCAAACAATAGATCGGGTGATGGTAAGAATAACCCAGGTGCCCGAATCTCAATATCCCTCTCAATCGCTGTAGATCTGAAATCCCCCACTGAATGGTGCGCCCCACTAGATGACTGAAGCCCTAGATAATATGGCCCTACTGAAGGAAACCTCCAAATGCTATGAAACTCTCCAGAAATATAGATCGGGACATTGCAAGTCACTAGGTGAAGTCTCAGGGTTAGATCTAAAGTATAACTCCTCCAAACTGACTAGATCTGAATCTCAGAAACACCCTCCTTCTCTTCAATTCATCCCACTGCTCTAAGAAATAATATGAACCATGAAACTCTCTCAGAAAGCACTAGGAATGATGGTGAAGACCCTGCAAGAAGAACCCAAGTGATGGAATCTCCAAAAACCCTGCCAATCTCCCACAACGAATCTCTATCCAAGGATGGTGTGCCCCTCTTGCTGGAAACCCTCCACTGGTGCACCCTCTCTCTATCTGCACATGAAACTGATGTAGAGTCCCCCTACAACTGAGTAGAACTAGAACTAGAATGGTGTGGGAGAGTATTGCATCTCCGAGACCAAGCTTCAGACAAGCTAGGTGGAATCTTTCACCACCGAATTGTCCTCTAGGGTTTGTTAAGTCAAAACCCTCAAAACCCCCAATGTTGGGCTCACTAGCTAGAAGCTAGAAATCAAAAGATAAACATACATGAATGAATGGGAAGAGACCCTTGTCTTTCCTTTATACTTTTTGGCTCACCTTGTCCCTCCAAAGTGACTTTCATTTTATTAATATTTAATTAATTAATTAAATCACTTTAATTAATTAATTAACCTTTTTACCTTTGAAAAGCTCCTTATCTCTCCTTGT
>ML779914.1:412653-423328 GCA_009831015.1 Picea engelmannii | reverse complement strand
GAGCTATTACACTGAGAGGTTCCTCCAAGTAATGTGCCCAAAATGACCTCTTCAGTGAATTCCATTGACTTATAGCTCAAAATAGTCAAAATCCTGGAAATCGTCGGAATGCAACGAAACCAAAGCCAACCTGTGCGAAATGGTTCATAATGATGGAATATGGTCATCAGTGCAAGCTGGACCCCACAATGCCTCTCAAATACCCCTGTACTTTCTATAGCATCCATCTGACTACTCTGGTCATCATAAATCTCTGCCCTGTGATGATGTCCCAAAGTGGGGACGTTACACTAGACCAAAGCCCTGCGGGGATATAAATTTCTAATTATGAATGTTGAACTAGCTTAATATTTACTAAAATGAAGAACATTATTAATGTATGACATTATTGTTTTGGTGTTGTGCATAATTATTTTGTGTGTGATCTATCTTGCTTTATCTTTCATTTACAATTGTAGTAGTTTTGATTTGTAGTGAATTTGTTTCATTTTGTTTTCTTTTCAGTTTTATTAGAGCCAAGTTGGGAGATTCAAACGTAGATACTAATTGTAAGTTTTCGATATTTGAATATTAAAAGAAGAATAAATAGTTGTAGATTATACTTCAATATCAATGCCTCCATTTAAAGGAGAACACTACAGATATTAGGAAATCAAAATGAAAACCTTAATAATGGTATTTAAAGATGCATGAGATGCCATTCAAAGTGGGCTATGATGAATTCCAAGGATGGCATTTATTAACAATGCAAGGGAGTGTTGGTAAGAAAGATGCAAAGAACAAGGATGCCCTCCAATGTTTTTAATCCAAATTTCTCTAGATGTGAGTATTTTTTCTAAAATCATTGCAACAAAACATGTCCAAGAAGCTTGGGATATGTTGTAGTGTCCTTACCAAGTCACAAATAAAGTCAAATTGATTTAGTAGAAAAATATGTAGAGAGAATTTGAGAATCTTCAAATGAAGGATAGTAAAAGAAAGTTGTTTTTTCTATTTGACTTCAATACATCAATCAAAACACAAACTTGAATAATGGTCTTTAAATATGCATGGAATACCATTCAAATTGGTCTATGATGAACCCCAAGGATGGAATTGATTACCAACGCAAGAGATAATTGGTAAAAGAGATGCAAAGAATACAGATTCCCTGCAATGTTTTTAATCCAAATTCCTCTAGATGTGAGTATTTTTCCTAAAATCATTGCAACAAAATATGTCCAAGAATCTTGGGATATATTGTAGTGTTCTTAACAAGTCACAAACAAAGTAAAATTGATTTAGCTGCAAAATATGCAGAGAGAATTTGAGAATCTTCAAGTGAAGTATAGTAAAATAAAGTTTTTTTTTTTTTTTTCTATTTGAGTTCAATACATTGTTAACTAGATATAAACCCATGATGAGATCTTTACATATTAGTAATCTGTGAAAAAAAGTTACATCCTTACTTGTGAAAAGGAATTCGATGATTATTGCAATAGAGTAAAGGAAAGATATAACAATGATCAAGTTGGAAAAACTAATAGGATCAATGTCATATCATGAAAGTAGATTGGATAGAACTGTAATTTTTTTATAGAAAGCATGTGTAATGAAGGTAAAAGTTGGAGAAGAACACCACATCACCTTCATTCCCCAAGGGAGAAAGTGAGAGTCACCTAATTATTCAAGCGGAAGAGGAAGAAATCAAGGAAGAAGAGGTCATGTATGTGCTTATGTAGATAAGACTCACATTCAATGACACAAATATTTGTTAATTTTGAAAGGGAGTGTAGTCTTAGTTAGAGTCACATAGAAATTAAGAGGGGAAATTTACCTCAAGATGAAGGAGAGGATTCCAATGTATCTAATATGCCTTTTTTTCATATAGTAGAGAATTTCTAGGATGATGTTTAGTTATTTGATTCGAATTGAACCAATCATATTATGGGAAACTGTTATAGCATTATTTTTTCATCACTAACCTCTAATTCCATTTTGGATATAGTACCTTCTAGCGTTTACTTTTTCTCCACATCAAATATATTACATTTTGTACAGTTTCCTCATAACCATGCATTTATTTCATGGAACATGTGGGTAGCCATGCTTTCCCTTAAGGAAAGACATGAATACATCCTAAAAGAGGAAAAATAATAGATATGCATTAATTACATGTTCCTAAGCAAGGTTTATGGGATTTTACCACATATGCAACCCTAACTCTAGCTACCAATGAACTTAGCCAATTCTTAATGATATAAATTGAGTTCAAATGTTTGAGAATGGGGCACTGTACTTACCTTTCTAACACCCTTATGATGGAGCATTTGCCTTAGTTATTTTTCCTTGAATTTTGTGACTAGCATATTTTATAGAAACCCCTATCCTAAGAGTGACTATATTGCTAAGAATTGGGACTTAAATCCTCATCAATTTTCCCATTCATATATAGCAAGGAGATTTGATGTAGCGATTTATAGGATTATTTATGACCAAATTATGACACAATTTGATTGATTATTAATTGTTAATTTCATGATTTGAGGATGAATTAACCACTTCATGTTAGTCAATATTAATTAGTTATGAGTTTTCTTGTCACATTTTCATTGATATTAAATGATTGAAATGGTTTGAGGAAGATTATTTTTCATTGGTGTGAAAATTTCATGAGATGTTTGGAGCATTCAAAATCTTCTCTGGAAAAATTGCAAGAGACAATAAAAGAGGCCATCCAACTAGTCAACAGTATCATCCTCCATCTATTTTCATCTTCTTTGGCGTAATAACTAAATTTGGAAGGTTGAGTAGTTGATATTTTTCTTGTTTTTTTAGTGATTCAACCCTAGTCACTAGGAATTATTTCCTACAATAGAATCGATGACTCCACTAGGAAGATGTTGGATTCAATAGCCAAAAACATATATATAAAAACATATATGAAGCCAGGGACACAAGGAGTTTACACTCAACAACCCCCCTAAGGGGAAGATTATATTTAATTAAACCATTCTTGTGTATGTTTCTATTGTACAATTGGTCCCTTTATATAAAAATAGGTGGCCATAAAATCTATGTCATAATTAGATGTTTATTTCAACCATATGCATAACTATATCCACAATATATCCTTAAATATTTTCACGAATCTCCCAAGTGATCTTCATTCCTAATATCTCCCTTTTCTCCTCAATTTTGATTCTTATGCAGATTTCTATGCTTGGTATACATCATTTCAAATTCATCATACAATTTAGACATTATCTATGATTCACAAATATGAGTTAATCCTTCATACTCCACCTTAAAGAATACTTGTGATATCAATATGTTATCATCATTATCCTTCTTTGGATGTCATCATCTTTCTTCAGTTTCCTTTTGAACTAGTCTCGTTTTCATCTTCATCTTCTATTATCTTTGTCTTATCTTCTGTTTTATGTGATCTTCATTTTTTGGTCTTTTGTCTTCATATATTATCTCTTTATTCTTCAATTTTCATCTTGTACCTACAAAAAAAAAACATTAAGTTTGTTGAAGTCCATATAAAAAAATTACAATCTATCATAATACATGGGTCACCAACCACTATATTTGTTGGTTCTCTAGGAAATTTTTTCTTGTACATGGTTCAACAACCATTCTTCAATTAGAAACATTTTATTCTCCTTGCATCATCATTCATCATCTCAATGGGTTTTCTTTATCTTACCCATAACCACACTCATGTTTTTCTCGGGTTACCCTCAACCATCACATCCTCTAGGTTTTACATCGACTTACCCTTAACTATTTCAATATAAAGTGGTTTCGACTTACCATGAACCATACATGACATCAAGTGGTTTCATCTAACCACAAACCATAGATTACATCAATTATTTTGGCTGATGATGAACCATACAACATTCAAATTATGGGGGTACACTTGGCTCATGAGAGCTTACATCAACATTTGAGTCAGATACATTTTACAAACATTGAACCAATACAATTCTATTTCGATCATCAAAAAACATTATTCAAGGAGGACCATTAAACTTGTTAGGGATGCCATTTTTCATGGATTTACTTATTTTTCATCTCAATAAACATTACTATATATTTTAACCTTGCTCCTTCATTCACGTATTTGTTCATTACTTGCATCATTATTCTTTTCCATTTTCCTATGCCATTTTCTTAACTTCTTCATCCTTTTCTATCCTTGTATTTTTTCTTACCTCTTTCTTTATTTGTTCATGCCCAAAAGTATATATTCTTCAACTTTATTTCATTGTCTTCTTGTTTCATGGAGTGTACATCTTCTTCTCTTTTCTTCATCTTCTTTCACCCCACTTTGGTTACATCATCTCCATCAAATGTTAACTCTTTCATTAGGTGTCTATCTCCTGCTTGAGATATTCATCATGATATTATTCATGTATTCATAATATTTTTTAAGGGTACTCAATGGTTCCTTAAAACAATTTCTCATGTCGGAATGGCCAGTTCCAACATGGACTCAAGATTGTGACAATAGTTGACCAAAATAAATGTCATGACAGTGACAACTAGATTATTTTAACCATATTTACATCAATTTTTCATGACATGACAAGCTCTAAATGCATCACTTGATTTTGACTTTGACAAGGCATACTTACGACCATAATATTTTAGCCACATTTACACTTGATAGTGAACCTTTGACTTGAATGTAACATTGACTTTTACAATATCAATATGAGGACCTTGCCTTCATTTTACATGTACAATCTTTAAGGATATTTTTCCCAAACAATAACCCTTTTTACAATACTTTTAGAAAATACATTTTTTTTGTTCACCCTTATACAAAATGATTCTCTTGAATTGGGAAAATATATAACATAGTCATCACTTTTTTTATGGATTATAATTCAATGCAAAATAAAGAACACCATATATCTTTTTGTTAAAAGGAATTTGAGATTATGTGAAAAAAAAAAAAACTTCTCATGTCAAGATGGAGGCACAAAAGGCTGAGTATCAAGTAGTGCAAGCTCAACACAGAATTGAGAGAAATTTAGTCATCAAGTGTGAGTGATCATGCACCTATTAAACATGTATCGATAGAAATTCCATACCTTTTATTTGTAAAATTATACCTAGAGACAAATGGTGCAACACACAGAACACCTTGATTTGTATTGTATATTAATATAAACATATAGTTATAGATTATAGTTACATATAAGTTACGTATTTTGGTATAAATTAAAAACTCATGGAATCAAATAGACTAATTAACTAAGGATGTAATTATATCATTTCCTTAACACTCCCCCTTAATTACATTTGGTAATAACATTAACTAAAACTATCACTATCACCAGTTTCCCTTGGACTGAGATTTCATCTCATCTTTGATGCCTTAGAATCCCCCTTAAATATAACTTAACACTCCTTATTAAACATAACTTGGTCCTAACCGTCTCACATTCTGAGATTACAACATCTCAAATCATCTCAAATTTTGAGATTACAACATCTAAGATTCTCCTTTAATCAAATAATAAGTTCTCTGATTCAACATAAATACAGGATAACAGTACACCTAACACCCTCATACCTAATATAGTGGTTCATTCCACAACTTGATGCAACATCCTCTCTATGCAGGAGAGGGTTACATGCTACATGATCACATATGGATCTATGTAGGCCTAACTCAATCAGGTCTTACTAAACATTTGGGGAATACAAATTGCCTATGGAAAGTCTTACAACTTGGACCAAAAAACTCTCTGGGGTGTCTGGTACAACCGATCATGCACCCCAAATTTACAACATTTCATCTGATTACAACATTTCATCTGATTACAACATTTCATGTCTTTAGAAAATTTCATGTCAAGGTAGTCATCTCTCTACTTTCTTATTATTCGGTTTGATTCTTTCCTTGCAATGATATGCCAATACGTTTTCTCCACCGCTTCATAGTGGATTCTTATAATTGTTGGTGACTCCATACTAAAATTTGTGTTGCATTCAATGTTTACATTTGTCTGCGTATCTTCCTTCTTCGTTCCTCTTTTTCTTTATGTTTTTGTGCATGTCTGTGTATCTTCCTTCTTCATGGCTTTTCAGCTTTTCCATATTCTCCAGTATTCATGGCTTCTCACTTCTTGGTGGCTTCTTAACTTTCCTCTATGATTGTTACATATTTGTGGCTTCTCTCCTTCTCCTTTCTTCTCACTTCTTCGTGGTTTCTCACTTCTCATGTCTTCACATATTCTTCACATTGCTATTGCTTCCGTACCATTGGAAATACACTTCACTTTCATTGTATTTTGACTTTCTCCTGTTGGGTTTGACAACAATGTGCTTCACGTTTAATCCTCACTTGCTCAATAATTTTGGAATGTTGTCCAAATAATGGCTCAACGTCAGCGATACCTTCTCTTCAACTTTGAATAGGATTTTACCTTTGATTTTCACGTTTTCTTCTTGGCTTATCATAATCTAGTGAACGAGTGTCATCCACTTCCCTGCATACAGACATCCACCTCGAAGCTCTATTGGATGTTTCAGAAGGACATCCTTTTTCTTCTTTGGCTTTCAGTAATGCACATCCTCATTTTTTTTTTATCGTTTCATTGAACTTGCTTCTCTCTTTGAAACTTTCTTTATAAATGCCAAAATAGATCCCATCATGATGCTTCATGTTTGTTTTGTCATTTTCCTCTTGAATTTACCTTTGTCTTGGATTTCCATATTCTCTTGTCATTTGTTAGAGTAGCTAATTCTAAAAAAACAACATCACCTTCATATTGAGGTTGTGAACATCAATATAAATATTATCAATAATAATTCCAAAGACTTTATCAACACTTCCAAACCAATAAGAACACTTCCAAACAATTTTCATGGTTTCCATGAGCAATCATAATAAGCTACAAAGAAAATAAATTGTCACCATTACCAGAGTTTGTGAACCATTTTCCATATATTTTTCACAGGTCCAAGCTCCATATTGGTAGTTTCATACACCAAATGACGACTTACAATAGATTTATCCTTTTCAGTGCTTCTCAACAAGAATTTGTAGCTTTTGACTTGAACAATCCTTCTTAGTTCCTCACCATTATTCAAGAAAGAATTAACAATGGAGCCTTGGACATTGATATTTTAAACGAATTTCCAACCATTTGTTCTGGTAGCACTCTGTAAATTTCCTAGAGGTTGTTTGAAAGAAGAAATCTATGAGAGGTAACTTTATCCAACCGCTTTGGAAGCTGGGATGTAGCCCTTCCAACTTCAGAGAGGGATCTCTCTATATGATTTAGATATGTTTCAATTTTTTTAAATATTAGGCTAGATAAATAAATAAGTTGGTTTTGTTGTCGTAGTGTTTGTCGAGTTGGTTGAGATAGTTTACACATCCATTGGGCTATGGGGTCCGTGTCGTAAAGATGAAATCCAAACCAGAAAAACAAAGGAACCTTTCACAGGGCGAGATAATATAATCATTGGATTCTTTAGTAGCATAAATGAGGAATAGCAGAAAAGATGAGAAAGACAATTATAACAAAGAAGCAGTTAAGAATTTCTTTATTGTAAAATGAGAAGATAAAACACTAAAATCTTTTAAGTCAGAAACAGGGTATACGAGATAAATCCTGCAACGTTCATTACTTCCAAAGATTAGATTTAGAAAACAGTGTGATAACAAAGCGAGAATAACATTTAACTTAGAGAGAAAAACATCACCAGTGAATACACACAAGAATCCTGTAAAATGCCTCTTTGTATTAATGGGAGATCTCTTCAAAAATATTATAGTCTGATAGCTTGCAGGGCGTGAAGATCAACAACCCTCAATACTTTGAAAGATGAAGTATTTATAACTCAAAATTACAAACCATCCTGTCATCAAAGATCAGGACGTGGTAAATCTATTTTTAGCCTAACTAACTTAACAAATTTCAGAAATCTAGGAACTGCTTGATGATGTGTCGCAAGTGCATGTTGTTTTCTGGGTGGACCGTTGGTGAGGCCTCTGCATGACCTCATCTGTGGACAAATGACTGGGCTGGGACAACTCATCTACTACTCGATCAGATCACATAATTCTTCCCATCGGAGATGACTGGGAATGTTGACTTTGAGTAGCCTTCGATAAACTTCATCCATTTCTGTGTACTTGGTGAAGGTAGGTTTGGTGACGAAGATGTATCGAATATCATGCTGAATACTGATGTCCCACTGAAGCGCATATAGAAATGCCTTTCCAGTGATGCTGCCTTGAATTCCTGAAAACTTTGAACTGTCCTTAGCCACATCAGCCAGTCTCTTTTTGTAGTCTGGGAGTGTCATCAATTTTTCATTGATTACCTTCAGACCAGGAAGACCTTTCTTCTGTAGAGCCTCAATCTTACTAAAAAACCTTTGTACCCCTAGGTCCATGGCCTGAACCTTTTCTTCCAGCTGAAGCATTAATCCTCTCTTGGTCAAAACTCTTTTGACCTCAAGGATGGTCTCTGTTCTATCTTCAATTTTCAGCTCTTCCAACTCCTCCCTAGTCTTAGAATTTAGGAACTTGATGATTTCATTAGCCTGTGTGGGCATCTCTCCCAATTTCGATCTGATATTCTCAATAGTCTATTTGCTTCTCTGCACCAACTCATTTTTCTCAAACATGATCTGTATCATTGGCCATATCTCATTCATAGACTTGGTGATGTCTGTCCAGACGCTTTCTTTAACTTTGGCTAGAGTTTTACCTGCCACTGTTTACTTCCCGAGCTGTTGTAACTCTTGTTTGAGATGGTATGACACCTGCTTTTCCTTGGAGAGGATGATATGATAGAAATATTTGAGCTCCTGAAGGTTCTCAATCTCCTTTTTGAGCCTGCTAATCTCTGTTTCCTGTAGTTCATCTCTTCCATAGATTTGGCCAATTTGACTGTCTTTTCCAGAGATGTCAGTGGATTCATTGATGGGAATTCTGTTACTAATGCTGTGCTCACTCCTGAAAGTGGGACTACACTAAATGGAATGAATTACATTGGCTTCAACTATTCTTTCTCCTTTACTAGCTTCTCCATCTCAGCTTCCATTTCCTTTAGTTGTGCATTCTGCTCCATGATTAGTTTGAGGATTTCATCTTTTTCTCCTTCCATCTCTACTATTTCCTTCGCCTGTGAATCCTCTGTTGGTGGGAGTTTCAATTGTTTCCTTAAGGAGGCTATGTTGGAATTTTTCTTTTTAATCATCTCCTCGGCTGCTTTCACGTTCGAGGGATCATACCCGATCTTAAGGACCAATTCCTCCAAAGTCTTGATCCTATTGTCCTTGGCAAAGGACGATATCTTCTCCAACTTCAATTGTGTTTGGACATTGTTTAGGGACACTTGCAATTTGGACGCAGTAGTAGAAGCATGTGACAGTGTATAGAAAACCATTTCTCTTGTTTTCTTGTGCAGATCCATCTGATCGGCCGGATGCACATCCTTAGTCTAGAATTCGAAAGTGGCCCTTTTGTAGTCAGTGATTACCTTTGGATCTGGAACCTGTGCTTGGAGGAATGCCATATGCATTCTACCCTTCTCAGTGTCAAATGTTGATAGCAGCCTATGTTGTGCAGTTGACGTCTACTTCCAGAACTGGGCACAAGTGCTGCTAGTCAGAGTCTGATTCCTTTTCTTGATTAGATCATATTTTTAAAATATGCTCAGCTTCGGTCCTACTTTTCCTGGCTGGGTGGTTGATGGAGTATCTGTAGATTTCTTCGACAACGTTGAGGTTATGATATGATGGAGGCTTGCACTGAGGGGAAACCTATCAACCTTGGTCACTGTAGTAGATGGGACTTCCTTTTCCCCAGTCGGGTCGGGAGATGAACTAGTTTTAGACCTCTTGGTATGCAATTGGAATTCTTCTGACGACACTTCAGTGACAGGCATAGACAAATCTTGCCTAGGCCTTTTCTCTTTCGGAACCTGTGGTGTGGTTGTTTGTGATACAGTGGCTGGGGGATCCTGTTGTTCTGCTTCGACCAAAGTGTTTGGTTCCCATACTGTCTGGTTTGAAAATTTCTCGACTTCGGGCCTAGATTCATGGATATATGGGATATTCTTATTTTTCACCCTCATCTCAGAGATAATCCCACACGGATCGTAGTGCCATGTGAAACTCGTGATGAACTTCATTTCCTTCAGTAGCTTATCTTCTTCCTCTCCGGTGCCACGATTGTTGCAGATGAAAGAGCCATCTGCCCTTTGATTCTGAGTTGTTGTTTTTTCTTTAGAGACACAAAATGAATATCATCAGAGTTTATCATTTGCCTTATGTACTACAGAGAAAAAATTCTGACAGGCAGGTATTTAGGAAGCTTATATGGGGCCAACTCGCACCCATATACTCTGATCTCAGTGTGATCTTGGTATAAATACCAATGAAAGATACCAGATATATAAAATATGCAGAACATAAATGAAATGCTAGAAATGACAGAATGACAGTAAAATATCCGGCATAATCTTCACAATACACAAAAATGATATACGAAATAGCAACAAAAATAACACTTTGAATCAGATAGCAATGTTCACAGGCCTCTTCGAGGGGGAAACCTCCAGTCGAGCAGCGCTCTATTACAATAATATCCAAGATAGGGTTCTCATACCCTCGACTCCTATTTATACTAAAAAGAAGCATCTAGAGGAAG
>ML779914.1:346849-407159 GCA_009831015.1 Picea engelmannii | reverse complement strand
GCCTTATTCTATTTTATTGAAAGGTCTTATTAATATTGACCTTTATTACATCCGAATACATTGATCTACCTATGTGCGGGTTAGGACCTTAACAACCAATCACCTGTCTTGGTGTGATCCGAAAGATGCAGGATCCTCTGAACTTCATCATTAATCCTAGGCTCGGGCCTGCCACTAATCATACCTACCACTGGGTGATAGAATTGCTCGATGAACTTCTTGAAACTGAATTCTGTGGAGTTATGCTTGAGAAAGGAGGTCCATGCGGTTACTGCCTGGGGTCTACCATCTCCATCCATCTTCTGCATGAAAAAAGCAAATTTGTCCGCTTGGAAGAAAATGAACAAGTACGCCAATATTGAAGAATACCGGAACATGCCTTCCGTGGCGAAATTGACAAATTGTTCATGAATATTGTTCACCAGGAACATGCTGAAGTCGCACTGGGTAGTGGGCTTCTCATCAGTGGAGAAAATGGACAAAAATCCCAGAATGGGTTCATCTACCCACTGATCCGAATAATAACCCAACAAGGTGCATAGGGACGAGATGATCTGGTTTCCTTTGGTCGAAAACATGGAAGAAGGATAAGGGGGATTTGTAGCGGGGAATTAAGAAGATGGAGGGAGGAAAAGCTCAAATATTTGAGCTCTTTGGGGGAAAGTCATCTTCTGGTATAATTCTGTGAGAATTTCAAGGCTAAAAGGTGATGCGGAGTCAGCTCAGGGTATTTGCATCATTTGGTCGATGGTTTCAGGCGTGATGAGGAAAAGAACTTCTCCAGATGAGGAAACGATGGCTCTTTGCTCGGGAATGTAGTGGGCTTGGCACTTGAGGGCAAATTCTGGAAAAGGGTGAATCTGAGGAAAGAGATATAGGGGTAAGTTGGACTCCCAGAGTCCAATTTCGTCACTCTAGTCCAGGAAAACATCTTTGAGCCACGACTGAAGGTCTGCGAAATCAAAATCGCACTTTGTATCTGTGATTAAGTGATCTTTGTCGGCCAGTGGAATCCTATCAAGGTCGACATGAGGCGGGAGAAACGGATTCTCCTCTCCTTCTGCTTGTTTTGACTTTGGTGCCATTACTGCAACAGTACCTGCAAAAAACAACATTAGAGGGGATGACTGTAGGTGGGGGCGACTGACTGAACGGAGGAAAAACGATGTCAAAATTCTCTGGTGCGATGAGTGGGTAAATGGTGAAAGAAAGAAGAGTGAGGGTAGTTTTGAGTAAACGGGTGTCCGTTGGGTGCGGGGGACAGGTTGATTGGTTAACATATAGGTTATCCGGTAATAAATGGCCAACGGATCACTTAGAGTGTGAGATGGCAGGTGATAGTGACTGAGGAATAGAGATGGGTGAAGTGGCGGTTACCGATTGGGGTAAAAATCATGGTGAGGGGGCTTGCCACGAGTGAATGGGGGGGAAGGACTGACATAAATTAAGGGATGTGACTCTTTTAGAAAGGTGGATGGTGACGTCAAGAGGTGACAAAGATATGTCAGACAGTAGGAGGTGGTGGGACTCGAGACCGATAGATTGATGCCACGTATAGATAGGGGCCCGCCAGAGGAAAGATTCCATTCTAGACCCCCCCCCTTAGTTAAAGGTAGATCAGTTGGGGGGGGGTCAGAAAAACACCTTGATACGTTGATCTGTGCGTTGGCTTTTTGACCGCAGATCTATGCGCGTCCTTTATCACACATTCCAGACCCCCCCCTCCATTAAAGGTAGAATGGACGGGGGGGTCCGGAATCCAATATAGACCGTAGATCTGCGTGCTTAAAATTGGGTAGTCCAAATGTGCGTGGGTATTATCCATGATTCCGGATCTCCCCCCCTCCATTAAATATAGAATGGTCGGGGGGGTCCGGAAAAATCTGACCACCGTAGATCTGAGTGCGATTATGTGAACCATTGATATATGAGCGGAGCATAAGTGAGGGCGCGGAGAATACATGCGCCAGAGAAATTAGGATAAGTGCATTTCACGGGTTTTTTCCAAGGCTTTTCATGTGTACACCACCATGGGGCTAGACCAACACCATTTTTAAGCATCTGAAACATGGTGCAACATTGATCATCCAACTGGTTTTATTGAAATAAAGCAACTAGCCTATATTCTAACCTAGCTTCCTATGACAATTAACCCATATTAGACTGTTGGGCTAAGAACTTACTCTACCCTGGGGCTATCTGACCAAGATTAGACAGTCTGGCCAGATTTATTCACTAATCTAACCTAGATACTTTGGCTAAGATTAAACGGTTTAGCCAAACTTATTCACTAACCCTATCAACATCAATTTAAAAAAGAACTTGGCCATGCTTGAAAGGTATGGACCAAGTTACTATTATTGCATGGGGCTTTATTGAAATTCTTTTATGCCCTCTTTTCTTTTTCTTTTCTTTCTTTTTCTTTCTTTTCTTTCTTTTCTTTTTTTTCTTTTTCTCTTTTTTTTCTTTTCTTTTTCTTTCTTTTCAAATTATTTGTAGAATGAAAAATCATTTGTCAACAAAAAACACTAGAGAGAGATAATATTCCAGTCACCAGTTGATCCTATAACTTATAGGGTGATAACACGTTCATTCCTCCCAAATAAAAAATCCCAACAAATACCGAAAACATTCCTCAGTGCCACGATTTCCTTATTCTCCGCCAGCATGAATAGAGAGAAATATATAAAATATTAAACTATGATTTTAACAAACATACATACAACCATCAAACAAAGGTCGGCACAACAACCTGGATGCAATCATTCTGAAAAGTATACACAAAGATAGATGGTATAACATACACAACACCTTGATTTGTATTGTACATTAATATGAATGTATAGTTAGATATTATATTTACAAATAAGTTACATAGGTTAGTATAACTTACCAACTCATTTAACCAAACAAACTAATTAACTAATGATGTAATTATCTCATTTCCTTAACATTATTCTCATGAAGAAAAAATGGTCGATGCCCATATCCATAAATAAATACTACTCTATTCTTAATTCCTTTTCCCTTAGATAGATTCCTCTCAACTATAGACTGGAGAGAGAAGTGTGAAGGTTGTGATCCCCTATTTCACATGATTTATGAGGTCAAGGAAAGACATATCATTGGAGATGAGGTCGATTGAAAGAGATCGCACAGAAAGTCGATGAATGTTGGGACCTGTTCTGTTGTTCTGTGATCTGTCCACTAGAGAAACCAAAGAAGTTCAGAGGAAAAAATTATCCTAACAGACGTATTTTATTTAAGAAATGTGTAGAACAATTGAATATTGGATTTCATTTCCATGGGTCCTTGAATGAACTAGAACTCACTTCTATGCTATTGTGAAGTTGGGATATGGACATATGTGAAATTAATGTCACTTCATCTCTCAAAGAAGGCCATTTACAATCTATCTCTCAAGACTCTTATCCCGTAGAATGTTTCTTCTTCAAGTGGAAATGGTAATCCTTTTGTGGAACAAGCAATCTGATTTGTTGTTGTAGATGAAAAAAAACCATTTTTGATAACCATGACAAGAAAGACATGATTCACATTCATTTTTTACAAAGAATTTGGATCTCCATTTTCCATAGCACATGCTCACACTTCCTCTTACACATAGCCAATAACTATATGGACCATAACCTCAGAGATATGATACCAAATGTTGGCTTGAATATCTAGTAGCGAATAATACAAACATATACAAAGCAAGGGACATAGGGAGTTTACATTCAACAAACCACATAAGGGGAAATTATATTTAATTAAACCATTCCTGTGTGTCTTTCTATTGTAGAATTGGTCCCTTTATATAACAATAGGTGACCATAAAAGCTATGTCATAATGAGGTGTTTAATTCAACCATATGCATAACTATTTCCACAATATCTCCTTAAATATTTCCATGAATCTCTCAATTGATCTTCATCCCTAACATATCTCTTTTCTCCTCACCTTTATTCTTACATAGACTTCTATGCTTGGTCTACATCATGTAATTTAGACATTATTCATGATACACAAGTAGGATTTAATGATTTCCTCCTTTTTAGTGTTTCCTCTCTTTGATTTTTAACATTAAAGTTTGGATTGGTTAGTTATCTATTTGTTTTCCTCTCTACTTTCCTTTTGTAAAACCAACAATTCCTGGAGTTTGTAGGCCCTTGTTTCAAATTATATTAATATTTTACACTACACCCATGCCTTTGTTTGGCCATACGAATAGGTAGTTGTACCTTCCCTATAGTAAAAGCATACGTACATGCTATTTGTTTTTAAACATGGGTGCACACTTGCGTCCTTCTAGAAACAAGCATGCATGCCTATAGGGGAAGAAACTTGCATTTTTCTCGAGGTTTAACTTTTGCAAACTTAGTTTTGAAATATTGAGAGTGTTTTGGTCTATAATTGTAGGGAATTAATTTCATTCTTTTTAGGTCCATAGTAGTGATTTCTTGAAGTTGCATTCTTTTATTTTTCATTTTGGCTTATATGTTGTATTAAATTAGGTTCAACAAGAAAAGTGAGTTGCATTTTAGGACTCCATCTCTTTGTTATCGCAAAATTTTTCTCACTCCATGCATCTTTCTTTGATGGAATTCAATTTCCCTCTGTAGACTTAAATTTCCCTTTTTTTTCAGTCCATAGCTAAAAATTCATAATTTTGTCCATATACGTGACCTACTAGTTAGTTAACTCGCGTATACACAAGTTGCTCCACTACATCCCATGTACATCAGGTTTGGTGCTCAAAAATTAAAAACTATGTCAAGTTTCCATGCCATGTCACATGATCCATGATCCTTGATCTTCCATATATTAGAAATGCTCCGACTTGACCCTTCAATTCCATTTGAAGGCTATAAATTGAGCCATATCCAAGCCTTTAAGAAGAGGATTCAACACATTGAGAGAAAAGATACTCTAGAGAAATTTCACTTCATATTGAGTCTGCATTTCTCTGACCTTGAAAGTATGAACTTCTAGTGTTCAGCCCCGAAGCTCTTCCTATCTTGTTATGGATAAATTCATTGACTCCTACTTGTGAGATTTCATTTTTGGAGGATTGAAGTGGTGGAGGCCTAGTTGGAGGGACTTAGTTTCTTGGTTCTGATATGTGTCATTACAAAATTTTGTCACCTATGTACCTCAGTTGATTACATTAATAAAAATACTCTTTTATCATCCAATTGATATCTTGCAAATATTTGTATTGATTTCCATGGGAGTATTTGTTATGTATGTTAATGGATTATGCTAATTTATATGCTAACATTATATATCATCACCACATGCTTGCGTATCTTGGTTGTTGAGGACAAGTTGCAGGTATAAATCTTTGGGTAGTGTGCTCAATGGTGGTCTTATTTGAATGTTTTTACGAGCTATGCTTATATAATTCTCTTGTTAGCATTTCATTTATACAATATACTTGAGAATAGAGTTTATTTTTAGGTGTCATTTCATCTATTGCGGTTTTCCCCAGGCACAGAGAGATTTTCCTTGTAACAAAATTGGTGACTCCACTAGGGAGATCTCCTTTTTTTGGTATTGTGTGTTTTCTCCTTGATTCGCTCTTTATTTTCCTGAGTTTCTATGTCACATGTTTCTTGATAGCCTGTATCTTTCCTTGTATCTGAGTTTCTTAGCCTAACCCTTTCCTTGGCAGTGTCGTTTTTGGCATACGAGGCATTTCCCTTGACAACTGCGTATATACGCGAGGTGTCTGTCTTTAGGGAATGCACATATGCGTTTGTTCCCTGAACAATCACGTACATCATCTCTTGATTCTTTTTGGATGAGTTTGGTGTTTTCTAGGTGAGTTTTGTTGGTTGTTGAGACTTCTTGGGTCCCCATTCTTACTGTTAAGTGTATACAGAGTGATAGGAAACCTTTTTATTGTTTAATTTTTTGGGGAAAATCCTTTCTTGTTATTTTTCTCATTTGTTGTCCTTGCATACTGGTGTGGGTAGTTTCTTCTTGGTATCCTTCTTGACTTGTATATTTTTTCTTGAAATAGGTGTTAGTTGTGGAGCCTATCTTCCTGATTCAGAGGTTTGTTTCATCCTTGCTTGGACCCCATTCCCTAACTGGGTAGTGTGGGGGGGATTTCCCCCCAAAACTATCAACATGGGGGTAAGGGGGGGGGTGGTGGAGATAATTTTTGTATCCCCCCCTGTCTAGGGATTCAAGGGAAGCACCCCTGAAGTGAAATATTGGGAAACATTTCCTTGTAAAATATTGTAATTTTGTAGTCAATCTGGACCGTTCATTATAAGGTTGTAGATCTGACAGTATAAGTTATTTTTTAGGGATTTTCCCTAGAAGGAAACCCTCTCTTATGAGGGAATTGTATTGTAGTTGTGGATTATCATGAATACTATATTCTGAGAGAGGAGACTATGAGAGAAAGAAGCGAAAGTTACAATGGGTGTGTTGTAGGTTGTATCCCTTCATTTTGCTGGATAATAAAAAGGAAGGACCTGCAAATTTCTTTGGTGGATGTAGCCCACACTAGGTGAACCATGTATATCTATGTCTCTATTGTATTGTGTATATTCTGTGTTTTATTTCCACATTTGTTTTATTTTATTTCTCTGTGATCATGTTTTTCTAACAATAGGGTCTACCTGTGAGGTTGATATTCATTCCTTGCATTTTCTTTTTATTATATCAAACATACAAAAATATTTTCTTTCTTGCATTTTACTTATGGAATTTTCACCTTTGGTTACTTTGCATTGATTTTGACATATTAAGAAAGACCACATTTCATTGAAATCATAGAGAATGAATTTTGGAAAACAACATTTAGAAGCATACCATCTCTTTGAAAATCAAGACTAGTACTTAGCAGTGTTTTTACATTTGCTTATTTTTATATATGTTGAGTGGTAATACCATCAGTTTCATGATCGCACTTCTTGATTAAGAAGATTCCATTAAAATTAACTTTGATTAATTAAAATTTATTAGAAACGATTTTATTTTTCATGGTACACAAACAAGCATAGGACATATGGCCTTGGAATCAGATTTTGTGAGTAAACTTATACAAGGATATAAAATTGAATGTATGTGTCTAACTAGGGAGTGGTAAAACCCACTATATAATTGGTGTCCTCAGGAGGCTCCACTCACAACCGATTTAAGCACAAGTTCACACGAAGTTGGTTGTAGAGATATCCCTCTAATAAGTTCCTAGCATCAAAGATATTTCTGGGGTTCCATTCGTATCTGGGGGTCTTTCTAGTGCCTTTAACTCCATAAAGTATGTGTGTTTTCTGACCCTTATTTGACTCAGGGTACCTGCAGAATAACCCTTGCAAGTAGACTATGTGGCTACCTATTTCAAGAAACTAAAGTTACCATAATATAACCAATTCTCAGGTGAGCAGTCACAAGTCCATTCCACCATATGGGAAGGGTAGCAAAACCCAAAATCTTGAAAGAATTACCTCTTTGAAAATAAATACTAGTACTTAATAGTGTTTTTACATTTTATTCTTTTTATATATGCTAAGTCATAATACCATCATTTTCACGATCGCACCTCTTGAGTAAGAATAAGCCATTAGAATTAATGTTGATTAATTAAAATTGATTAGAAACTATTTTATTTTTCAGGGTACACAAACAAGCATAGGACCTAGGGCTTTGGAATAAGATTTTGTGAGTAAAATTCTCCAAGGCTATAAAAATGAACATATGTGTCTGAATAAGGAGTCGTGAAACCCATTATATAATTGGTGTCCTCATGAGGCTCCACTCACACCATAGTTAAGAACGAGGTCATATGAACTTGGTTGCAGAGATATCCCTCTAGTACCTTCCTAGTGTCAAAGATATTTTTGGGGTTCTATTCGTGTCTGGGGGTCTTTCTAGTGCCTTTACCTCTATGAGAGGTAATGCAGGAGATAATATCCACCTCAACATGCGTCATATAGATTTCACACATGGTGTGCATTCAAGGAAGGAGAGGTGTTTTCCTCTCATTTTTGCCTCGAGAATCCAAGGCAAGATCCAGGAATTTATTGAAGACAAACTGGAAGGAGAAAAATTGTGCTTTCGCACAAGTTGGAGATAAGTTCGCCATTAATAGGATGATGGAAAAAAGGATCTACACCCGATTTGGAGCAGATCTCCATCATTGTAATTTTTCCTTTCGAGAGGCATTAGGGCTGGTGATTTGACACCATTTGTTAGCTTGCAAGGGAAGCTCATAGGGCCCCTCTTGTATAGATATTTGTAATGTAAGAAAAAAAAAAAGAAGGTGGCAGACTATTAGACATGTTAGTTGGCCGAGTTGTAGGGAGAGAAACACAAAGAACCGAGACTCAGTGGTAGCTCGGACTCCACCATTGTAATTTGGCATTCCAACATTAATAGAAAATGATATTTTTTCCTGTTTTACATTTATGTTCAATGGATGTTGTGTTGTGAATGCATTTTACATGTTTGTGAATTGTAGATGAATGTTAGAAATCGTTTGCAGGAATAGAGATACTAGTTTCTATCCGAGAGTGTGTTAAGTTAAGTTTGGTTCTCTAGGCTAAGTGAAAGGAGTGCACGAAACAGAGAGGAAACTCTGTGAGCCGACGGAAGGGGTGTGTGTTTGAACTCAGTGGAGTCAGAAGATAAGTTGCTAGGAGAGAATACCAGATTAATTTACATACTCGGGGAGAAATTTCAAGGCGGTTAAGTCCCTTGAAAATAAACACTGTGCGGAGAGAAGAACAACCCATATTTCCTAAACACTCTGGAATAATCTTCTAGGAGGGCATCGATATTGCGTGAGAATTCACAGAAGAAACACGACGGAAGGTGTTGAAGAGTCCCAAAATTGCTAAACATTCTGGTGAAGGAAGGATTTGTAAGAAGTACAACGACAAAGGAAAGGAGACGCCTTGAACCTTTCCATAAGGCTGAGGGAGAAGCCACCGAAGAACTGAGTCGAACACAAGGTGTGTGCCTAAGGTGTTGAGAGATCACCTTATAAGCTCAGGAGGAAGGGAGAGAAACTTCCAGGAGGGCATGAGAAGCTCACAAAGGAACTTGGAACTGTGAAGGTTTTCAAGCCAAGCAAAGTCATAGGAGAGTTACACAGATTTTTGCAAGGAGTGCAGAAATCCTTCGAGAACAACCTAAGTCTCGAAAGTGAAATTGCACTAAGTGTGAAAAGGAGTTGAGGACTTGCTGAAGTCCCAAAGATGGAGAAGTCACCCATCATCGAGGAAGAGACAGGTGATAGAATGCCAATAAGTTCAGGAGAAGGAACTTCAGAAGGTTTGTGGAAGTGAACAAGGATCTTCACAAAGTCGTGAAGAGAGATTTAAAATCCAGACCGTTGGATCTGGAAGGACATGTGGCAGAGGATAAATGCACCTATGATTTGTGATTGGAAGAAGTAGAGTCGAGAGGAGACAAGACTCACGAAGTCTGAACTTGCGATTCGATAATAGCCATTGATTGCGAGAAGAGCATGGACTGTAGATATGGTCCTGAAACATTCGTTGATTCAGGAATCCGGGAAGGAGGAGGAAGATGATCGCCAAAGTCTCGAAGTGTGGGGTCGCGAAGGGAGTTGGCCCATGATCATAGTCCATGGTCACATCAACGAGGAAGTCTAGCCTCAAGAGCTAGTAGCATTGGCGTAAGAGTTAAAAGTGCAAGGAGAGAGCCCGGAGGTGTCCCATAGTGGGTGTCGAGGAAGAGAAAAGGGCTTGTGCCAAGTTAAATCGTTTCCACCAGGAGCCTGATGAGTCATACGACTCAAAGACTTGAATGATCCTAGACTGGGAGGTCGTGATGGCCCCTCTTTGGCAGGAGATAAGGGGGAGGTCGTCACCAAGTGGTATCAGAGATAAATTTCTCTCAAGCGGAGAGAAGGAGGCATAAAGATAGTTCGATACCAGAGTGGTATCAGAGCTAAATTTATCTCAGGCAGAGAGAAGGAGGCATAGAGATAGTCTGGTACCAAGTGATATCAAAGCTTAGTTTCTCTCAGGTGGAGAGAAGGAGGCACATGGATAGTTTGATACCAAGTGGTATCAGAGCTAAATTTCTCTTAGGCAAAGAGAAGGAGTCATAGAGATAGTCTGATACTAGAGTGGTATCAGAGCTAAATTTCTCTTAGGAGGAGAGAAGGAGGCACAAGGATAGTCTGATACCAAGTGGTATCAGAGCTTGATTTTGTCTGCAGAGTGTGGACGAAGGGGGACAGAGTGCGATGCTCTGTTGGAGCTATTTCAAGGTGTGAAAAAGATGGTAAGAAGCCAGGTGGGATGTAGACAAAGCAATATGGCCATTAATGGTCATAAACATGCTCAAGGAAAATTCCATTCGCAGAAGAGGAAAGTGGATATGGATAAGGAGCTCAGTGAAATCCAAGCATAGATGGAGAAGCTTGCATTCAAGATGCAGAAGGAATCAAAGGTACACTGGAGGTATGAATGGCCTTTGAATAGGACAGCCAAATGGCCTGTTTAGAAGTTGTTGGCTAGGAGGTGACAATAGATGTTAAAGAGGTGGTCGAGGCATGCTGAAAACCTCGGTCATAAGGGAAAGAGATCTGGCAAGGATCTTATAGGTTTCCAGGTGGGAAATGAGAGTGGATCAATGGATATCATAAAATTCCAGGTGGGAAAAAGATACATCCCAGGTTGCCAGGTGGGAAAGGGAGAAGAGATGAGCTCAGTTGAGAGTTCATTGAAAGATGAAGAGGAGGAAGGAGAGAGACCTCACTCAAATGGAGATTCATGTGAAACTGTGAGTCGTGTGAATGAAGATGATGAGAAGTTACAAACGTTCATCACAAATAAGGAGGATCAAAGGACTATTTTGATGATTGGAGGAGTTGAGATATTCCTACCAAGAAACCAAGGAGAGGCTAGCATAGATGTTTCAAATGTGACAGGAAGAAAGACAACAAAGACTGTCATGGAAGAAAAGGAATAGATACTGATGTTTGTCCCAATGGGAGAATGCCCAGTTTAGTTATTCACTCAGTGGGAATTGGAGTTAAAGGCACTGGAGGACTGGTTGGGAAATCTAGAACCAGAAGGGGGCTGCCAGGAGATAGCCATGCTGAGAAAGATACACCAACACGAGTTGTAGTTGGTGGGAGATAGAACTGAACCAGCTGAAGAAACAAGAGAGGTAATAGTTGAGAAGAAGCCCAATGACGAGAGATCTAGAGGAAGGATGAATCTTGCAATAGAGTGTCAAGCTAAGGCCACAAAGGAAGAAGATGTCTTGGGAAGTCAGTGTTATTTTCCCATTGATAAGGAGGGAATGCAACGAGATAGTATCCAACAGAAGAACTAGCCGAGGGAGTAGCTGGATAAGGTGATCGAGGAGATAAGGAATCTAATGTTGGAGTCAGAAGAAGGATCGGTCAACACGAGGAAGCTAGACAACAAAATACCTGCACGAGTAGTGAGGAAGATGCAGGAGCACAATAGACAAAGAAGAGGAGCTGAGAGACAGCTCCAAGAGAAAGTTTGGGATCCAGGTGGATTTCAACCACATTGGAAATCTCATGAGTAGGAGCTCATGATTTTTTCCACTGTGGGGTATGATGCAGGAGAATCACTCCACCTCAACATGTGCCAGCTAGATTTCATGCATGGTGCACATTCAAGGAAGGAGAGGTTTCGTCCTCTCATTTTTGCCTCAAGAATCCAAGGCAAGATCTATGCATTTATTGAAGACAAGTTGGAAGGAGAAAATTCGTGCTTTCACACAAGATGGAGATAAGGTCTCCATTAATAGGCTGACGACAAAAAGGATATGCACCCGATTTGGAGTAGATAGACATCACTATAATTTTCCCTTTGGAGAGGCATTAGGGCTGGTGATTTGACACCATTTTTTAGCTTGCGAGGGAATATCATAGAGCCCCTCTTGTATAGATCTTTGTATTGTAAGCAAAAAAAAAAATGTGGCAGATTGTTAGATGGGTTAGGGTGGTCGGGTTGTAGGGAGAGAAACATAGAGAGCCGAGATTTAGTGGTAGCTTGGACTCCACCATTGTAATTTGACATTCCACCATTAATATAAAATGACAGTTTTTCCTGTTTTACATTTCTGTTCAATGGATGCTATGTTGTGAATGTCTTTTACATGTTTGTGAATTATAGATGAATGTTAGAAATCGTATGCAGGGATAGAGATACTAGTTTCTATCTGAGAGTGTGTTAAGTTAAGTCTGGCTCTCTAGGCTAAGTGCAAGGAGTGCACGACAGAGAGAGAACACTCTATGAGCCGACACAAGGGGTGCATGTCTAAACTTAGTGGAGTCTGAAGAGAAGTTACCGGGAGGGCATACCAAATTAATTTACAGACTCAAGGAGAAATTTCAAGGCGGTTAAGTCCCTTGAAAATAAAGACTGTGTGGAGAGAAGCACAACCCAGAGTTACTGAACACTCTAGAATACTCTACCAAGAGGGCATAAAGACTATGTAAGCATTCACAGAAGAAACACAGAGGAAGGTGTTGAAGAGTCCCAGAATTTTTGAACATTCTAGTGAAGGAAGGATTTGCAAGAAGTGCAACGACAAAGGAAAGGAGATGCCTTAAACCTTTCCATAAGGCCGAGGGAGAAGCCGTCGAAGAATTGAGTCCAATGCAAGGAGTGTGCCTAAGGTGTTGAGAGGTCACCTTATAATCTTAGGAGGAAGGGAAAGAAACTTCCAGGAGCGAACGAGAAATGCGCAAAGGTACTTGGAACCGTGAAGTTTTTTAAGCTAAGCAAAGTCGCAAGAGAGTTGCACAGATTTATGGAAGGAGTGCATAAAGCCTTCGAGAATAGCCTAAGTCTCGAAAGAGAAATTACGCTAAGTGTGCAAAGGATTCAAGGGCTTGCCGAAGTCCCACAGATAGATAAGTCACCCATCGTCGAGGAAGAGACATGTGGCAGAAGATTAAGAATTTCGAGAGAAGGAACTTTGGAAGGTTTGCGGAAGCGAACAAGGATCTTCGCGAAGTCATGAAGATCAATTTAAAATCCAGAGCATTGGATCTGGAAGGACGTGTGGGAAAGGATCATCTCATCGTTGATTCGTGATCGAAAGAAGCATATTCAAGAGGTGATAGGACTTGTGAATTCCTAACTCACGATTCAATCACAACCATTGATCACAAGAAGAGCGTAGACCGTAGATCTGGTCCCCAAAAATTCACAGATTCGAGAATCAAGGAAGGAGGAGGAAGTTTCTCATGAATTTTCCAAACTACGGGGTCGCGAAGGGAGTTGGTCGACGGTCATAGTCTGTGGTCACATCAACAAGGAAGTATAGCCTCGAGAGCTAGCAACGTTGGCGCAAGAGTTAAAAGCGCAAGGAGAGGGTATGCAGGTGTCCCGTTGTGGGTGTCAAGGAAGAGAAAAGGGCCTGTGTCAAGTTAAATCAATTCCACCAGGAGCCCGATGAGTCATCCAACTCGATGACTTGAACGATCCTAGAGTAAGAGGTTGTGGTGGCCCCTCTTTGGAAGGAGATAAGGGGGAGGTCATCACTAAGAGGTAGTGCTTTCGATATTTTGGGCTTTGCTACCCTGCCCATATGCTAGACCAAACTTGCAGCTGCTCGCCTGAGGATTGGTTATATTGTGGTGACTTTATTTTCTTGACATAGGTGGCCACACAGGTTACTTGCAGGGGTTATTCTGCAGGTACCTTGAGTCAGATAAGGGTCAGATTACACACAGAATTTATGGAGTATTTCCTCTCCGGAGGGATCTGATCGATTGCGTTTTTAATCCTGTGAGGGTCCTTATAACTTATTTTGACACGTCCACTCTATTATTGTGGAGTCTCAGGCCCCTCCTGGGAGAGGCATACCTACTTTAGTTCAAGAGGTCCCTTTCAAACATCATATCATGTTTGTGTGCACTGGTCTTTATCTTTATTTTGAGTGTTCTCTTTGATTATTAGTTGGCATTGGGATTTTGTATTGTGTCGTGAGTTTTGACTTATATGGTTGTTAGAGCCCATGTGACTCCCTTAGTTAGCACTACCCATCCCATGGTCTCTTCTCACTTCATGGGGATGAATCCTTTTTTATTTTTGAGTGGTACACCGAATCATAGTACTTAGTGAATACCTTTGACCACTAATCATTTTTCATAATGTATAACAGACTTGATTTCTCACTTGTTCTCCTATGTTTCTTCCTCTCATGTGAATCCCAGTTTTGGGTCTGGAAGCATCATGCCTCTTTATTATCCTTTTTTATTTGGTGGGGTTTATATCCCTGAATCCAATCCTACAGTAGGAGGTTGTAATCCTTCTTCCTCTAGACCCAATCCTAGCTTCACTTTTCCAGGAGCAAGTGCTCAGATGGGTAGTCCTTCTACTTCTTATATTCCATATGTCATTTCTTATTCCATATTGTCGATTCCTACGAACGATTTTGTTATGGAGAACCCCCCCTCTATCCTCTTGTGTTTCATCTAGGGGGAGTCATTTTTAAAGTATGGGAAATCCATTGCAAAAATTTCCTTCATCTAGGGGAAACATATATCCTCACATGAGTAACCCATGTCATGTCGCTTTCTCCTTGCAAATGGATTCCTTAGTGATGATGCCCTTACAAACTTTTATGAATCAGTTGGGAGGAGGATACTATCCTACCGGGAAAGAACATGGTGTATACCAAAACCATGCTTGGCCCACAATCTCTTAAAACTAGTCTTTCTCAGGACCATGGTCTCAGATGTCGCAACCAATCATGCTGGAAGCATAAGTCCAGTCACTACGAGTCATACTGGCATTAAGTCACCAACCTCTGCTAGTCATGCTGGAAACCTTTCACCAACCTTTGAAATTCATGTTGGAGACCTGAAACCAACCTTTTCTAGTCATGCTGGAGACTTGTCACCATCCTCTGCAAGTTATGCTGGGGGAAAGCAACTAGCTGCTACAACTCATGCCGGGGGCACAAATCTAGTCATTGGAAAACCACCAGCAACCTCTACAAGTCATTTTGGAGATGTGATACTAGCATGTTGTGGACAAATTCATAAATGAAAACATAAACAAATCTCCCTAGTTCGGGAACTCGAAACTAGAACAAAACATAACATAACACACTCCTTTATTGAGATTTAAATGAAATACTAAAGGATAAAAATTGGTACCTTTTTAACTGATGTTTGTCCTCGTTAATTGTAGCTCCAAGATTGATCCAATGCATTTAAAAAAAATATCTACAAAAGGATCAAACAAGACCAGTGAAATTAACAAACATACAAATATTTTAATTAATCTATGTAAATAGATAAGGATAAATACAAATAAAGACCGTGTTTGGTTGTGGAGCCTGATTATCTTCCTGATTCATAGGTATTTTATTTCAGACATGTTTATACCCCATGAAGACTTTACACCCTAAAATATTGTATACCCGTCCACGTGGGGGAGTTGGATGGGGGGATTTCCCCCCTTGCGAGGTCCAAGGGAAAGCAGGCCCTTGATGGGGGTTCGAGGGAGAAGCCCCCGAAGGAAAAATTAACTTGTAAATGTATAATGTAATTTCATATTAAATATGGATTGTTCATTATAAGGTTTCAAATCTAACGGTATAAGTTATGTTATGGTTTCTTTCCCTAGAAGGAAACCCTCTTTTATGGGGGAAATGTATTGTGGTTATGCGTTGTTGCAAATTTTTTGTATTCTGAGAGAGGAGACTATGAGAGAAATAAGAGGAAGTTGCAACAGGTGTGTTGTAGGTTATATCCCTTCATTTGTTGGATAATAAAAAGAAAGGACATGGAAATTTCTCTGGTGGACGTAGCCCACACTGGGTGAACCATGTATATCTATGTCTCTATTGTATTATGTATCTTCTGTGTTTTATTTCTGCATTTGTTTTTATTTTATTGCTCCATGATTCTGTTTTTATAATGATTAGTATTAGAGAAAAATGTAACTCGCAGGAAAAGAGGGTTCCTAGTTCAAGTGTGAGCAATGGCGGAAGATAGAAATTTTAGGGTCGAGAAATTTAACGGCCAAAACTACCAGTTATGGAAGATGTAGATGGAAGATTATTTATATCAAAAGGATATATTCCTACCATTGGGTGGAATAGAAAAGAAGCTGAATGCCATGAAGGATGAAGAATGGGAGGTTCTTGATAGAAAGGCACAAGGAACGATATGGCTGAGCCTGAAAGCGTCAGTGGCTTTCAATATTTCGAAAGAAACGACAACAAAGGAGCTAATGGATGCATTGTCCAAACTGTACAAAAAACCTTGGCATCTAATAAGGTATTTCTAATGAATGTGTTATTTAATATGAAGATGTCAGAAGGTGGGTCTGTTGTAGATCATTTAAATGAATTCAATATGGTTACTGATCATCTAATTTCTCTAAAATTGGACTTTGATTATGAGGTCATGACTCTTCTAATCTTGTGCTCATTTCCAGAAATAGAGAACGACTTGGTCATGGCTGTAAGAAACTCTGTCTCTGGTTTAAACACTTTAAAATTTGATGATGATGTTGTTGTTATCCTTAGTGAGGAAATGCGACAGAAAATCACAGTTGAGACATCAGGTAATGTGTTAAACATGGAGAAGTTGGGAAGACAAAAGGATAGAGGAAAGGGTGTAGGGAATTGTGGGAATTCTAGGAAGGGAAGATACAAATCCAAATTGGGAAAGGTAGAGTGTTGGAATTATGGGAAGAAAGGACATATGAAGAAATACTGCAAAGCTCCAAAGAAACAAAGAGATAGACAACAAGAGAAAAATCAGTAAGTAAATATAATAGGTGATGTGTTACAAGATGCTTTGATTATTTCTGTAGATAATATTTCTGAGTCTTGGGTAGTAGATTCAGGGGCTTCTTTTCATGCCACACCCCATAGGAAACATTTTCTAGATTATTTTCAAGGTGATTTTGGACATGTTCATTTGGGTGATGATGCACCATCCAAAATTGTTGGAATGAGAAAGGTAAAATTAAAGCAAAGGAATGGAAACGATTGGTTGTTGAAAGAGGTAAGATATATTCCATATCTAAGGAAAAATCTAATTTTAACAAGACAATTGGAAAGTGAAGGTTGTATATCTATATTTATAGATAAGGCATGGAAGGTCATCAAAGGATCATTGGTGATATAAAAAGGAGAGAAGGTAGGTACATTGCATTTATGTATTGGTAATACTGACTCTTCTATATCTTTAGCTTCTACAGGAGTGGATACATCATTGTGGAATCATAGGATTGGAAACATGAGTCAGAAGGAGATGTAGATACTTTACAAAATATTTTTTTTTCCATATTTGAAACAAATTGATTTGGATTTTTGTGAGCATTGTGTTTATGGAAAACATAAGAGATTCAGATTTCTCAGAGTCGGAAAAGAAAAGAAGAGTGAAAGGTTAGAGATTGTGCATACAAATGTATGAGGACCAACTCGGGCATCATCTCTTGGTGGCTCTCATTATTATGTTACTTTTATTGATGATGCAACTAGAAAAACTTGGGTTTATTGCATTCGACAAAAATATTATTTTTTTGATGCTTTTAAGAAATGGAAAGCTTTGGTTGAGAATGAGATAGGAAAAAGGTTGAAGTGTCTATGATCAGACAATGGAGGTTAATATTGCAGCAATGAGTTTGATGATTACTGTTCATACCATGGGATTTGTAGAGAGAAGACAGTTCTAGGAACACCACAAGGAAATGGTGTGTCAGAAAGGATGAATAGGACAATCATGGAGCGTGCAAGGAGTATGAGATTGCATGCTGATTTTCCCTTACATTTTTGGGCAGATGTTGTAGATAATGTTGTTTACTTAATAAACAAAGGACCTTTAATCTCTTTGGATGGTATAATTTCATAGGAGGCATGGATAGGTAAAAAGGTAAACTATTATTTTTCAAAGACTTTCAGTTATGAAACATTTTTCCATATTGATAAAGAAAATAGAGAAAAGATTGAGAAAAAATCCAAGAAGTGCACCTTTATTGGATACAATGTTAATGATTTTGGTTATCATTTATGGGGTTATGAAAATCACAAAATCATTAGGAGTAGAGATTTCATATTCAATGAGAAGGTCATGTACAAAGATTGGTTGCAGGGAAAGAAATTGAAAAAAGAAAAAACAGAATACACAGTGCTTGATGAGATCACTGAAAATGAATTTCCAAAGGTACCAGAAAATCAAAATGTACAACAACATGAGAAACAAGTACCTCAAACTCCTGCAAGTGTTGTTAGAAGATATACCAGGTTAAGTAGACCCCCTGAACAATACTCTCCTTCATTGTATTATTTATTATTGATTGATTCTGGTGAACCAGAATGTTATGAAGAGGCAATGAAGGTAGACACTAAAAAGAAGTGGGAGCAAGGAATGAAAGAGGAAATGGATTCCCTGGTAAATAACCAGAATTGGGATTTGGTTCAGTTTCCTGCAGGAAAAAGAGCATTGCAGAATAAATGTGTTTACAAGTTGAAGGAAGAATATGGAGGCAAAAAGAGGTAACATGATAGACTTGTTGTAAAGGGGTTTGCACAAAACAAAGGTATAATTTTGATGAAATATTTTCTTTTGTTGTTAAAATGACTTCAATTAGGACTATTTTAAGTCTTTTGGCAGTAGAAGATTTACATATTGAACAATTATATGTAAAAATATCTTTTCTCCACGAGGATTTGTAGGAAGATATTTATATGTAGTATCCACAGGGGTATGAGGTCAAAGGGAAGGAAAATTTGGTATGTAGGTTGAAGAAGAGCTTGTATGGCCTAAAGAAAGCTTCAAGGTAGGTGTATTTGAATTTTGACAGGTTTATGACAAAACAAGATTATAGTAGATTTCATTCTGATCACTTTGTTTATTTTAAAAGGATATAAAATGAAAACTATATTATCTTTCTATTGTATGTAGATGACATGCTTGTTGCAGGGTCTAATATGCAGGATATAAATGTGCTCAAGAATAAATTAGATAATTCATTTGCGATGAAGGATTTGGGTGTTGTAAATAAAATCCTTGTGATCTAGATGGATGTCAGTGGCATCCCACCTATTCCAACTAGCTCATTTTGAATTTTTTTTAGTTTGGTAGTTTTTTCCTAGTTTTCGGGTCCCTGACTTCTGGGGTCGTTTTGAGGTCCTAAAAAACATTTTTAGGGCTCGACATAGATAAATTGAAGAAAAAGTTAGATTCGTATGGAAACATGTGTAGTCCTTGGATAGACCTTTCCAATGGGCTATCGTGTGCCTAAAATGAATATCATATGCAAAAGTTACTACCCTGGGAAGTTGATGTACTAGCTTACCCCAACAGGTCCCACATGGCTTTTGACGCTTCTTCTCCTAGGGTTAGGTTTTTGGATTTCTAGGGGTTTGGAATTATTGTTTATTGTAAAAATTCTTGGAGAGCCTCATTGTAACCATATTCTTGCGAATAAGCTCATTCATCACATCTCTTCTCAGAGATAAGCCGCCACCATTCTAGCAAGCTTGTATTCCGCTGCATTTTACAATTTCAACACATTTTCTTATTGAATAGAATCTCATTTTACTGTATATATGCTATTATTGTGTCTCTGTGTTAATAATAATAATAATCTGTATTCATTTTCATTCTTCTCATAAAATCTAGATCAGTGGTAATAGAGCGGTTTGCTCCTTGTCGTTTTTAATGCATGTCCCCGACGATGTCAGGGTACAACGAATTGAGTCTCGAGCTTGTTTCTCTTGAGGACAAAAGATATTGCATGAACAATATACCTCTCATGGTAGGAGAAAATTAAAACGACGGGACAGGAGATCCTTTCAAAATGTTTCTCGAATAAGCCATCACGCAACATAGGAACAAAATGATGGATAGTTTTGGAAAATCCTTCAACGACTACCAAAAAGCGACACATCTTCCTTGAATGGAGGAATCACCCCCTTTAAGATAAAAATCAACTTTGATATCCCCATATTTTAAGGTCATATAGACACAAATGTTGTAGATAAATGGTTGAATCTGCTAGAAGGGTATTTTTTTGTCCATAACTTTTCGAACAGAGAAACAATTACGTTTGCACTCCTTAAAATCGTTCCCTGTGTCAAATATTGGAGGGAAACTTTATATGAGAAAAAGGAAACAAAGGAACCCTCATTATTTATATTCACGGTCACCTAGGAGTCCTTCAGGGATGCTATCCAGGAACAATACTACCCAGTCGGAAGTTATGATGACCTGTATACAAAATGGACCACACTATGGCACGAAAGAGACGAAGCAGTGCCAGAGTTCACAAATATCTTTGATACCTTGCACACCAATATTGGTATCAATTATTCTTAGAAAAATATGGTGCTCAACTATAACGGTAGTATGCATAAATACATTCAGGCTGAAATGGATTTTTTTGACATCTCGTCCTTAGGCGCAGCCTACCGATATGCCATCAAAATTGAGCAAAAGATTAAATAAAATATGCGACAATTTGGGAATGGAACCCCTCACATCAGAAGCAAGTAAATGGAAGTGATAACCTCATGACAACCATTCTAGTTCATAATAAAGGAAGGACATTGGAAAGACAAAGAAAGATACCGGGAAGTGGTGTGACTTCCATAAGAGCCCCTAGAATAGCACTGTTGTTGTCTCTCTAAGAAATTGTTGGTGGATGAGGTGAAAAACTATGAATCATATGTGGGTTCCGACTTTGAGTCAAAACCAGAAATGGGGAGATGGATCATCGACGCGGAACCCAGTGCCACCGTTGCCACTACAAAGGTCCAGCCCGGTGAACTAGATGTGAAAGATGAAGATAAGCACCTATTTCATTCACATATGTGGGTAAAAGGAAACTCATTGCACTTTATTGTTGATATTAGTAGTCAGAAGAACCCCATATCAGAAGATGTTGTCAAACGGATAGCCCTATCGACAACAACGCACCCCCATCCCTACACCATTAGATGGATCCACTAAAGAAGCGATCTTGACATCAGCCAACAGTTTCACATGTCGTACGACATCAAGCCCTTCAAAGATGATGTATTGTGTGATGTTTCTCCTCTCGAAGTTTGTAATGTTCTTTTGGGCCAACCTTATTTATGGAAACTTCCTATTGTTTATGAGTCTAGGTCTCGCAGTGTTATTATTACTTTGAACAAGAAATTATACAGGATACCTAAGGCAGTCCCACCAAGTGATATTTCCTTGATCTCTTCCAAGTAATGTAGGAAGGTCATCTCTGAGACTGGGAAGTTTTTCTTCTTTGTGATTCGCTCTCAGAATGAGAAAAACATTGCAGCCACATCTAGGGCCTCCAGGGCCAACCTATCCACACAATAGAAGCAAGTGGACAAGGTTGTGGAAGAATACAAAGATATCTTCTCCTCACCTATCGGGGTACCTCTACATTGCCAGGTCAAGAATCCCATCGATCTGACCCCTAGTGCACCGCTTCCCAATGGACCAGTCTATCGCCACTCTCTGTTAGAGAATGAGTAGATCAAGCGATGGAGCCAAGAAATTATCCACAAGGGGAACATTTGTCTCAACTCATTGCCTTGTGGGAGCCCAATCATGCTGGTGCAGAAGAAAGACAGGACCTGGTGACAATGCATTGATTATCGGGCCCTAAATAAAATCATAGTCAGGGAACTACAAAAGGTTGTTTCACTTTCAAAAATAGAGGTAGGGTATGTTGTTGCTACAGAGGCTAGTAAATAGATGATTTGGTTACAAAGGTTTATGGGGGAATTGGGAAACAAGCAAGAGAATAGTAGGTTTTATAGTGACAACAAGAGTTCTATTCATCTTGCAAAGAACTCAACCTTCCATTTGAATAATAAGCATATACAAATTAGTTACCATTTCATACGATTTGTCTTGGAAGATGGAAATTTGAAGCTGGAAAAGATACACACTAGCCAAAATCCCGTAGACATGTTAACAAAGGGAGTAACCATGGAGAAAATGAATTCTTGCTCAGTTTTAGTTGGTATTCAAGCATGAAGGTGAAGATGAGAAATTTTCCAAGTCCAAGAAGGATCATATTCCAACAGATACAACAACGATGGAGTTGTTGAGATCGGTCTCCAAGTGGGAGATTATTGGTTATGGAGCTTGATTATATTCTTGATTCAAAGGTATTTATTTTCAACCATGTTTATACCCCATGAAGAATATACACCCCGAAAGACTGTACACCCCTCCATGTGGGGGAGTTGCAGGGTGGGATTGCCCCCCCTGCAATGGTTTGGTGGAAAAGCCCCCGAAGGAAAATTTTCCTTGTAAATGTATATTGTAATTTCATACTAAATATGGATTGTTCATTATAAGGTCACATATATGATGGTAGAAGTTATGTTATATTTTGTTTCCCTAGAAGGAAACCCTCTTTTATGAGGGAAATGTAATGCGAGTATGCATTATTGCAAATTTTTGTATTTTGAGATAGGATACTGTGAGAAAAAGAAGAAGAAGTTATAGTGGGTGTGCTATAGGTTATATCCATTCATTTGTTGGATAATAAAAAGGAAGGACCTAACAATTTATCTAGTGGACATAGCCCACACTGGGTGAACCATGTATATTTGTGTCTCTATTGTATTGTGTATCTTCTGTGTTTTATTTCCGCATTTGTTTTTAGTTTATTTCTCCGCGATTCTATTTTTCTAATAGAATATTGGAAACCTTTATTAGGAAAGGAAAATGTATTAATATATTAATAAATAAGGAAACAACTTACAACCAATGCCTTGGCATTGGAAAACTCTTTCCAATGGTTCAATGCTTCAATACCCATGTAGCCCCCCTGAATGCCATCACCATCTCTTCAGCACTTTGGTACCACTAAATATATTAGATCCAAAATGAGACTCACAATCTCTCAATCACAAATTAGAATCTCTTCTCAATTCACCATTATCTCATTACCTATTCCTTATTAGTCTTTCCCTTTAGAAGATACATTCATTTATAGATTGGAGAGGAAGCCATGAGGAGGTTAGGATCTCACTAAATCATGAGAGACGAGTGAGATCCAAAATGATTAGCAAACAACTCATCATCGAAGCTTCTCTTCTAGAATCTTTGAGATTTTTTTCTTTTTTACCATGTACAAATGTTGTCGCACCCTTAAACCTCAGCAACAAGTGACATTGTCACACCTTCCTCTGATGCAGAATGAGACAAGTGAAGTTGTCGCACCTTGCTCGAAATAAACACGTGACAATATTGTAATTTAGATATTATTTAGAGTTGATCCTTGCCAATAAGAATTTCTCTCAAGTTTCTTCCAAATTTCTATGCTTTATATGTCAGAGAATAGGTAGTATCACTTGTTGTGACAAAATGTTGTATAACAGAATGCCCCTCAAAGTATGAAGTTAGAAGAGATGATAGTTGAAATACTTTTCCAGATGGGTATTTGAAACAAAGAATGCACTAGTTGGAGACCTTCCAACAACATAAGGAAATTGCAGTATAGTATTATATCATCATTGAGATAGGAATTCCCATACTCATAATACAAATGAATCTAAGAATGGCTGCTAAAAAATACATTACAGATCCATGATTGCATTTATTAATGATATGGAAACCAGAAATACAATGTGGATCCATATTGCCATGATTTTAATCGATTCATAGCCATGATAATATACATTGTGGATCTATGAATGATAATAGTAACATAGCCATAGACCAATACAATGTGGATCTATGTGACAATCTTACTTCAATACTTTCTATCGCATCCTAGGGAAAACAAATATCAAAAGATGGTTTCTCAAGGTCTTCATCTCGATCCCAATTCTGAAGTACAATTCTAACCATGTGAATAGATTTATTGACATCGAATATGGTAGACACCACTTTATTACCGGTCATCGATGTATATCATTAACAAGTGCGAGGGAAATCACCATTAATGTCGACGAATCCCAAGGCACTTTTAGTACATTTCTTCATATGTGAATTAATGATTTGAATTCGAACATCCGACAAAATCTTTTGATCAGACGTCAATGAAGTAAACTGTTTTTCAAAATCAAGGATACCTTCCATTGAGGCATGCAAGTTCCAAAGTACTAAATAGATTCTAAATCAACATACTATATAATTATTTGGATTCGATAGGAAGTGATTCATCACAAGATAGCCTTGATGTATCCCCCATCAATGACATGAAACAGGTACACGATTTATAGTAAAATCACTTAGTAATTTTAGGACTGAATCATGGATGGATAACGAGATACGAGGTTTACAAGGCTACAAAGTTTGGCCAATGCAATAGAAGGCTGTTGGCCCTTGGTTATGGAAGAAAGCGAATATTTAGGAAGAAAGAAAAGATTAAGGAAGAATGGAAAAGTACGAACTTCACGGAAGGAACATTGACTGAGAATGGGTCGAAGTGGTCAAAGAAGAAGAAAATAAGGAGAGAAGTAAGGGAAATTGAGTCATTGAACGAGAAGATCAAGGATTATAGATTAGCAAGGAAGATGGATTGTGGACAACTCAATAAGAGGAAAAATACACCAACATATGCTTTGGAGTACCTCTATAAGAAGATGGAAAGACAGGCTGGCAAAGCCCTAAAAACGTGGGTCAAGTTGACCTAGGGTTTTACACACCTAGGGTTTTGGGATCTAGGGATTTGACACCTATACGTCTATCATGTAAGGTATAAATAAAGGTCTAGAGGACCCAGGATTGGTTCATTATGAGTTCGAAGAGGATTGTATGTTGATTTCGAGTGATTATTGTTGTTGCGTGAGGAGAGTATTGTGTTGTGAGAATACAGTTTTGTTGTGAGAATACAATTGTATTCTCACAACACAACTGTATTCTAACAACACAATGTTCATTCTGAGTTCGAAGAGGATTGTATGTTGATGTCGAGTGATTATTGTTGTTGCGTGAGGAGAGTATTGTGTTGTGAGAATACAATTATATTCTCACAATACAACTGTATTCTCACAACACAACTGTATTCTCACAACACAATACTCTCCTCACGCAACAACAATAATCACTCGACATCAACATACAATCCTCTTCGAACTCAGAACGAACCAATCCTGGGTCCTCTAGACCTTTATTTATACCTTACATGATAGACGTCTAGGTGTCAAATCCCTAGATCCCAAAACCCTAGGTGTCTAAAACGCTAGGTCAACTTGACCCGCGTTTTCAGGGCTTTTCCAGCCTGTCTTTCCATCTTCTTCTCGAGGTGCTCCAAAGCATCTGTTGGTGGCTTTTTCCTCTTATTGAGTTGTCCACGATCCATCTTCCTTGCTAATCTATATTCCTTGATCTTCTCGTTCAATGAATCAATTTCCCTTACTTCTCTCATTATTTTCTTCTTCTTTGACTGGGTGAGAAGATCAACCCTACAACTGGGTGCGCAGGGAGGGGAGAAGAGCAGAGAAAGAGAGAAAGATATGCAAGCTAAGTGCGTAGATAGAATTGTATGTTTTCATATAATATATCAAGAAAAATAGTTCTGTGGATGTAGCCCTAGGGAGAGGGTGAACCATGTATATCTTATTGTTACGTGTGATTGATGTTGTGTTCTTTGCTTCCTGTTATTTAGTTGTTGTATTAGTGTGCTAGATTTGAGATATAACTGTGCGAAGTAGACTTAAAATGGTAAATAATAACTAGATCTTTGTGTGTTTTTCTTTTGAATCCCCTTGCATTTCCTCTAGTTGTAGACACCTATGTCCTGCAACCCCCTATTGCTACTTCGGGTGAGACTACATCTGCTTTGCAGGTGTTTCCAAAAGGGTTAGTAGTTAGGGCTTGTTGGTGCACTGTTAGATTTGAACCCTAGGTATGACCCTGTACCAACAAATGGTTTTGTTGCCAAGACCGAGATCTTCGTGAGGGAATATCAAGGTGGTTTCCATCGAAGACAGAGATTCATAAGTGTATAGAAGAATAAGAGAAGGACTTCATTGAGGCTCATAACAAGAACCCTAATCTTAGTACAAAGGATTGGTTTGGAAGGTATACCTTTACCGATATAGACGAGATTTTCTTTGGAGGAATTCATAAGGAGATATATGAGTGGTTAGCCAGGTTAGAAGATACCCAGTTTGAGATCAAATCTAGACCACCTGTGGTTTGGACGTCGATGTTGATCAATAAGGTCAAGAGAGTTGATAACATCGTGTCAAGGGCAGTAGATCACTAGTTTGATAAAACCATTGGAGGGTACATTGTCGAGTTTTATATTGACAGAGTAGAGCCATATAGCCAAGAAGAGAGATATTTCTTTAAGGGACTAAGAGGAAATTTTTTACACTTTTTGAAGTTGAAGATCAAGATGTTATTGCATGAGAAGAACATCTTGAAGATACAATAGTTGGTCATATTGAAAAGCTATCGTTGAAGAATTTAAAAAACGACAATGACACAGAGGTTGTACATACGCGCAATGGGAGAACCTTCAGAGAGGTTCTTTTGGTGAACCTGTTTAAGAATAACCACGAACCACTAGCACAGGATGAAGGGTTCTACAGTGGAGAAGAGGAAGAGTTATTGAATGAGGAACATTCAGAGTCTGCTAGGGAAAAGAAAGGGAAGATTGAAGAACCTTGCTGAAAAGAATTAGAAACTTCAGGAATTGTGCCGACTTTTGAAGTAAGTACTATTACTCCTCCTGTTATTTTAGCAGCGTTAAGTAACTAGAGTAGCCAGAGTTATCAAAGAAATCATAGAACTATTACAAGCAGTTCAACACATAGTCAGTCAAGAAACCTAGGAAGATCTATAGTAGATGAAATGAGGCTACCTATATTTAGGGGAGATGGATCTGAAGATCCTGATCAACACTAGTTCTTATGCGAAGCTGTATGGATTATTAAGCAAGTCAATGATGAAGTTGTTAAGAGAGCACAGTTTAGTACTACCTTGAGAGACCACGCACTGAGCTAGTACATGAAGTTTGTTAAAGGAGTTGTACAGCCTAAACTGATGAATGATATCAAGACTGCATTGAGTGCAGAATTAAAGAAACCCAAGTCAGAGTCGCAGTGCATTACAAAACTGAAAAAAATCAAGAAGAGAGTAGCTGAACCTGTTTGGGAGTTTGATAAGAGGTTTAAGAACTTGACAGGTCATTTGACTTTTCAGATCCCAGATGAGCAAAAAAAGGAATGGTTCATTGCTGCCCTCTTTCCACATATCAGAGTTTCTCTGATGCAACAGAAGGTTGCTTCACAGGTTGAAGCGTTGGATATTTCCATGAAACAAGAATCATCCCATATGGGAGAATCCAGCTCAGGTATGAGTCAAATTTTGAGTCAGCTAACTAGCTTATCTCTGTAGGTCAAATATCTGAAAAAAGACAAGGGAAAATATAAGAGAGAGGACATCTGGTGTATCATATGCAAATCAGAAGACCATGATAAGGAGCACTGTCCCCTATTTCATGAGTACTTGGCCTCTGGAGCTCCATGCCCTTTGAAGTAGGTTACTCTACCATGGTGCGAGCTATGTAGAAATAAACATCTTCTTGGTGATTGTTATTATATGAAAAAATATGTCCAAACACCTACAAACCTTTACTTCACATTCTATAAATCTATGAGGCATGATGAGAAGGATTGTAGGGATTATGAGCTATTTTACGAGAGGTCAAGAGATACATATAGGATTCAAGGAGAGATGCAGTAGGAAGGAAATGCTACACAATTTAATTTTCCAGGAATAAGAAACTTCAACCCTCACGGTGGATTCAGAGGAAGAGGAAGAGGAGGAGGCATGGGTCGAGGTCGAGGTCAGATCATTTTTTATAGTTGCGCACAACTAGGACACTTGATAAGGGACTGTTAGAACCGTTGTACCGCTTGCAGCTACTGCAACTCATTTGAACATGTTATTTAGGATTGTCCATCACTGTTAGCGAAACTCCAGGAGAGACGAGGAGGAAACCAACATGTACAAATAATCTCAACAGAACCTCGCGGAAAGGATTCTAGAGTCGTTGTTATCAATAGAGGAGGCGTTGTTATAGGAGAATATAGGGTGACTCCAGAAAAGACTACAGAAGAATCTAGGGTCAAAAGAGCTGCAAAGAAGACACAAGTGTTTGATCCAAGGAAAGAAAAGCAGACGTTTGAAGAGGCAAGAAGAGAATTTGGAAGAGACCAAGCTTCTTCATCAAATACACAACTAGAAGCGAGAGAATGTGGAATGGCTCTGGCATTTGATCAGTCTGCCTCTCCTGGAGAAGGAAAAGAGGTAAGCAAGCTTATGGAATTCTTATGTACTTTCATTAATTTTATTAAGGATGAAAAAATTGTGAAAGAATTATAATACTTGATGAGACAATATGGGATAGGGAGGGTAGATCCTCTGTTGAATAGAGAAGTACATCAAGTATCTAGAAAGAGAAGGAAAAATAAGGAACTACACCTTAATGCTTAGATTGGAGATTATGATATAGATTATGTGGTCCTCGACTTAGGGTCATAAGTCAATGTTATGACGAAGCAGACCTGGGAATTGATGGGAAAACATAAGATTATTTACTCCCCTATTAGGCTCATGATGTCTAATTAGAAGGTAGTAAGTCCCTTTGGAAGGATGGAACATGTCCCTGTAGACATCAATTGGGTAAGGACACTTGTGGACTTCGAGGTAATTGAGATAGTTGATGTAACTGTCCTTATGCTGCGTTTTTAGGAATTGATTGGGCTTTCAACAATTCCACTGTTGTTGACTTAAAGAAAAGAAGAATGACATTTGAAGGTGATGGCCTTAGGGTGTTTGGACCTCTGGATCTTGATGAAGGTCACAAATACACAGAACCCATCAGAGAAGAAGATTGTGCTTATGAACTAGAGAATATATATAAATTGACAACAAGACAACATGATTATATTAATCCTATAGTATATGGGAACTCAAGATAGCGAAGTGACGACACATGATCATCATGCTCAGAAGAAGCACTAGAGAACTAGCAGAACAAAATGTATGAAGTTTCTGCGCAGAGGTGTGCCAGATTGACCGGGGAAGTTCGCTGGGTTGGCACAGAAGTAAGTAATTTTCCCACGTTTGATGGTTTAAATCATTTAGAAACTTTCTTATTGGAATTTGAAGAAATTGTACTAGTAAAACAAAGGTTTTTGGCACTGGATGAGGCCTTGAAAGCAATGCCAACAAGATGGTGGGGAACACACAAGAAGAACATCGCGGACTGGGTGCAATGTCACACTTTGATGACAGTGCACTTTTCAAAACAAGTCGAAGGGTGCGAAGTCCGTTACATAGGTTAGAGTTTCTCGAAGGACTATGTGCAAAGTTGTGAGGAGGCTCAGAGAAACATTCCTCAAGAACAATGGGTGCATAAATTCATTAACACTTTGGAAACAACGCCTATTAATTGGTATCTTCAAGCATAATTGCGCCTCACCACTTCATATTGGTATAGTATGACTTAGAACTTTGTAGCTACATTTTTATTTGAAAGTCAATACCCCATGGTAGATCAAGATCTACAAGTTGTCAGACAGAAAGCCTTTGAGGAGGCACCTAACCTCCCTGTGGAGCAAGAAGAGGATGAATGGATTGCACCTCTTCAGAAACTACAAGGCTGTTACAATATCAATGTTGATGAAGATGATGATCCCATGAATGTGAACATCGTAGAAACTGAAAGACAGAGAGACATAGAAGGACCAGGAATTGAACTACCTTTCATTGGACAACCAATCAAAATAAATAAAGTTAATACTGGAACAGAGCAAGCACCTAAGCTCGCAAACATTGGAGATTATTGGGATGATACCACTATTGATACGATCATAGAACTACTGCATGAATATCAGGACTTGTTTCCAATCAAGTTTACTGACATGAAGGGCATTAAAGGGCCCATGGGAGAAATGCATATCCCCTTGAAACCAGATGCAAGGCGAGTCAAGCAGAGACCTTACAGATTGAATCCTGAGTATAAGAAGAAAGTCAAGATTGAATTAGACAGAATGTTGGAAGAAGGAATCATAGAACTTGTTGAAGAGTCATAATGGATTATCCTTATGGTGGTCCAAGATAAGAAGTCAGGAGAGATCAAAGTCTATGTAGATCTCAGTAAGATGAATGATGCATGCTTAAATGATCCATTCCCTACACCATTTACTAATGAAGTGTTAGATAATGTGGGAGGACAAGAAGTTTACTCCTTCAAATATGGATTTTCAGGTTATCATAAGATCGGGATTGCTAAGGAAGATCTCCATAAGACCACGTTTGCAATAGAATGGGGTTCTTTCCAGTACAAAATGATTCCTTTCGAACTGAAGAATTCACTAGCCATCTTTTCTAGGGCAGTGGTCAAAGCATTCAAGGATTTTTTACATAAATTTTTGGAAGCATATTTTGATGATTGGACTTTTTTTAGCTTATTGCAAAATCATATTGAATGTTTGAGACTAATGTTGGATAAGTGTAGGAAATGTCAAATTTCCCTGAACCTGAAGAAGTGTATCTTCTTTTCTCCCTTTGGAGTGTTTCTAGGCCATATTGTGTGTAAGAAGGGGTTGTTGGTAGATCCTTCCAAGATTTCCATCATTGTTGACCTACCTCCCCCTACTTCAGTTAGACAGCTGCGCACTGCGCTGGGACATATGTGATACTATAGAAAGTTAATCAAGGGATATGAAAACATAAAACACCTATGGAGAAGTTATTAAAGAAATATTGTCAGTTCCAATGGTTAGAGGAATGTCATCAGAGCTTCGACACACTGAAACAAAAAATGGTCACTGTACCCATTCCAGTTTTCCCAGATTGGAGTAAGGAATTCCATGTGCACGTCATTGCTTCATCTATTGCATTAGGATTAGTGTTAGCACAACCAGGAGCAGGAGATATTAACCACCTGATAGACTTTACAATAAGGAAGCTCTCTACAGGTGAGATATATTACACTACCACTGAGAGAGAAGGTTTAGCCATGGTATCCACACTGCAAAAGTTTTGACTCTACTTGTTGGGAGGAAATTTTAAGATGTTCACTGATCACTCTGCGCTGAAGTACCTAGTCAACAAGCCAGTGTTGGAGGGAAGAATATGTAGGTGGCTACTTCTATTCAAAGAATATGATTTTGAGATTGTGGTCAAGCGAGTGAGAATGAATAGGGGACTTGACCACTTGTCTAGGTTAGAACATGGAGAGGAACCTACCAGTTTGGAGGATACACTACCAGATGCACAATTGTTGGCCATCAGAAAGGTTGATGATCACTTCGTTGAGATAGTCCAGTTCCTATCAACAAGAATGGCACCCTGCAAATATACAGTCATTTAGAAGAAATAGTTGGTAGTTCGTGCTGCATATTTTTCACTTATAACTAGACAACTTTATAAGATGGGACCTGATGATATCCTGAGGAGATGTGTTATGGAGGCAGAAAGACCACTGATTTTCACAGAAGCACATGAGGGCATCGCAGGAGGACATTATGTAGGAAAAGTACTAGCGCAGAAGGTTCTCGCAGCTGGCCTTTGGTGGCCCACTTTACACAAAGATGCTAAGGAATACTACATAGCTTGCGATGTATGCCAAAGAGTTGGGAAACCTTCCAGAAGAGATGAGATGCCTTTAGCACCACAATTAAAACTACAATCATTTGAGAAATGGGCCATTGATTTTGTGGGACCTATCAACCCACCAGGAAAGCGCATAGGAGATCATTACATCATCACTGTGACCGAGTATTTGACTAGATGGGCATAAGCAAGAGTAGTTAAGGATTGTAGTGCAACTACAGTTGTACAATTCATATTTGATGATATCATAACTCGATTTGGATGCCTGAAGATCCTTATGATTGATCAAGGTACACACTTTATTAATAAGTCTATTGAAGCCTTGACTCAGGAATTTTAAGTTCACCATCAGAAGAGAACACCTTACCACCCAAAAGCGAATGGTACAGTCGAAGCTTTCAATAAGATCTTGGAGATAGCACTAACGAAGATTTGCAGTGTCAACATGGATGATCGGGATTTGAGAGTACCTGCAGTGCTATGGGAATATCGAACCACTTGAAAGAAGTTGACAATACAGACTCCCTTTAATTTGGTTTATGGTCTAGAAGCAATAGTCCCTATGGAATATCTAGTTCCTAGCTTGATAATTGCAACATTTACAGGTATGGACGACACTGGATTTGTTGAAAATAGGCTCACGCAATTGGTAGAAATGGAAGAAGACAAGTTCATTGTAGGATTCCATCAACAGGTACAGAATTAATGAGAGAAGGCCTACCAGGACAGTAATATCAAGAAGAAATAATTTAGGCAAGGAGATCTAGCATTGGTATATGACAAGAAGTTCATAAAGAATCCAGGGAAGTTCAGGACACATTGGCTTGGGCCATATGAGGTTTCCTATGTTAGAGAAGGAGGAGATGCGCAGTTGAAGACCTTGAAGGGAGAATGGAAGGAAGGTTTAGTGAACAAGATTCGGTTGAAATTGTACTATGACAACCAACTGCCTCGTAACTCTTAGTAAAAGCATAAAAAGAAGGGTCTAGGTACCAGGTGCAGTTGAAACTGGGTACCAGACACAGAAAATATAGTCTTCACAAGGAAGGGAGGAAGAGAGCAGAGACCACAGACTGCTTCACACAGTTTGAAGTCGAAGTGAAACAGAAGGTTCAGACCTGTAGTGCCTCGGGATGAGTCACTTATGAGTGTTGGGGGCCTGTTTTCCCTTGGTTATGGAAGAAAGTGAAGATTAGGGAAGAAAGGTGAAGTACAAACTGCGTGGAAGGAACATTGACTGAGAATGGGTAGAAGTGGTCAAAGAAGCAGAAAATGAGCAAAGTAAGGGAAAACAAGTCGTTGAATGAGAAGATTGAGGGAGATAGATTAGCAAGGAAGATGGATCGTGGAAAACTCAGTAAGAGGAAAAAATGACCAACGGATGCTTTGGAGCACATCGCAAAGAATATGGAAAGAAAGGCTAGTGAAGCCCTGAAAACACAGGTCATGTTTACCTAGGGTTTTAGACACCTAGGGTTTTTGGATCTAGGGTTTTGACACTTAGACGTCTGTCATGTAAGGTATAAATAAATGTCTAGAGGACCTAGGATCCGTTCGTTCTGAGTTCAAAGAGGATTTTATTGTTGATGTCGAGTGATTATTCTTGTTGCATGAGGAGAGTGTTGTGTTGTGAGAATATTGTTGTATTGTAAGATCTTCAGCTGGGTGTGAAGATCAACCCTGTAGTTGGGTGCGCAGGGAGGGGAGAAGAGAAGAGAAAGAGAGAGAGATTTGCAAGATAAGTGTGTAGATAGAACTGTATGTTTTCATATAATATATCAAGAAACACAATTTTGTAGATGTAGACCTAGGGAGAGGATAAACTAGGCATATATTGTTGTTATGCATGATTAATATTGTGTTCTTTGCTTTCTGTTATTCGGTTGTTGCATTAGTGTTCTAGATTTGAGATATAACTGTGCGAAGTAGAATTAAGATGGTAAATAATAACTAGATATATGTGTGTTGTTCTTTTGAATCCCCTTACATTTCCTCTAGTTGTAGACACTTGTGTCCTGCAACCCCCTATTGCTACTTCGGGTGAGACTGCATCTGCTCCACAGGTGTTTTCGAAAGGGGTAGTAGTTAGGGCTTGTTGGTGCACTGTTAGAGTTGAACCTTAGGTCTTCCCCTATGCCAACAAAGGATACTTGGTTGAATTTCTCTTGAACATTAACATGACAAAGGTCTTGGCAACACTGACTCAAAATAGAATATCATAGGGAAAGAAATTTCAAAAAGGGCATGATCGACAAGAGACAAGTGGATTTCCCAAATTTGATGCAAAAGGTAAAATATGTCATGTTAGAGAGTGATTGTTTCCATTATTACATATTCCCTTCCCAATTCCCCCCCACCATGCTTGGCGAGTACCTCTTTAATTTTTAATGAGCTTGAGGAGGATAACAAATGCTCATTGCATAAGCTCATCTTTTAGACAAGTCCCTTAGATTATTTTTAACGAAACCTAGGAAGGATTGGTTTGGTCCCATATGGGTCTTCCAATGTAGGTTTCACGAGTCAAAAGGAAGTAAACTTGGTGGTTTTTAATATTTAGAGAGTTTGAATAAAACTTAAAGAAAACTCCAAAAATGTTCATTTTCATAAATTTAGTCTCCCAAGCCCGAAAAAGTGTAAAACAATTCAAGGGAGAACTCTTCTAGTGAATACTGATGTATTCCTAGAGCATACCTTTATCGTAATTAATCTACCTGACCCAAAAAAGGGGTAAAATTACTTCGAATAGACACTCCTACGAAAACAAGCATGAAGCTTTAAATCGTTTTATGAGTATGAAGGAAGCAAGTTCACTCAGTAACCTATTCTTGTGTATTTGGGAGCACGAGAAAAAACAAATACTAAGCTTGATATTGGTTTAATTTTTACACAAGATTTAAACAAAGAAAAGCTATGCTTGGGTAGGTTTCATTTTTTAATGAGCTTAAAAATGAAAACTAATTGTTCTCGACATTTCCAAATGTAATGTCCAAAGGTGAGTGGTTGGAACTTTGCCCCCAACTTGAAAAGCTAGTGTCTTAACTCCATAATGATGATCAAAGGTTTGAGACATGCCTCCCAAGCTTCGTTTCATCTGCCAACTCTTATATTATTTCCAATTTCTGTACCAAATTAGAGTGTTGGCTAATAATAGGAAAATGTTTGCCAGAGGAAGAAAATAGATCAATTGTTATAGGAAGATGAAAGGAAGGTTCAGTTACAAGTTTTTATGAAAGATGAGACTCAATGGGAGAGGTAAATGTTTCATTTTGTAATGATATTGACACAGAAACGAGAACTATGCTTGTGAGGTAGGTTTCATTTTTACACAAGATTGAAACTAGAAACTATGCTTGAGGCCCTCTATTTCATTTTTAAATGAGCTTGACACAGAAACATGAATTTTGCTCAAAGTTGGTTTCATTTTTTAACGAGCTTGAAATTAGAAAATAAATTATGCTCATAACTCTATTTGATCATGGATTCCAGGAGGACAATGCTCTAGAAGGAAAAAGTGTCAAGGGAAAAACCTTGATCATGGCTTCCAAGAGATATTCGCTAGACGGAAGTATAACACCAAGTAAGGAATACATGTCGAGGGCCGTGATAGGGGTAGGGAGATAGTTCTGTAGAATACCTATCAGAGAAAACACCATGTCAACTACCATATCTAAGTCAGAAGAAGGGAGAGATTCCTTCTCACTCGGATTTGAATGCATGAGACATGTTGCCACATAATTGACCTGCGGTGGGGTAGATGATGTTGGCATATAAGGACCATTCAGGGAAGACTAATGGTTGATGGTCACTATGTTTCCATTATGGGGGAGACACATCACTTGAAATACCGTGGACACAACAAAATTCATAGAATAAACATAGTATCGCCCAAGGAGAAAATTAAAATCCAAGGGGTTGTTTATTACCATCAAATCAATAAAAAAAATTCCCTCCCAAAGTAAGAGGAAACTAATGAAGGATCCCTAAAGGTTGACTAGTCCTTCTATTAAAATCCAACAGATTCTGAGTCACCGGTGCAAGCTGAGGTGAACCAAGAGATTGTCAAGCATTCGAGGAGAGGATGATAATAGAATCTCCTTCATATATTATAGTGTTTGGAATATTCCTACCACAAACCTGAACAACGATTTGTAAAGGCACATAAGAATGAAGATGAGGTTTTGTTGGAGCATTCCAATCAATGGTAATCACATTGCTTGGAGGGGGCATCGTTGGAATAGGTGGAATGACCCCTTGTCTGAAAGAATATGTGGTAACAAGAAATACCTGAGCGATATCCTCACTCTTCGAAGGAGGAGTGGGATCGATTCATGGGGATGTTGATTTGACCACTTGATGGACTAGATCGATCGAGGAGGAAATCTGATTGATCTCTTGGGTTTATCTCTGCAATGGAAGAGTGGGATCGACCCATGATGGAATTATATCAACCACTTTATCAATTGGGTCAACTGAGGATGAAATTAAATTGACCACTTGGTTAACCGGATTAACCGAGGATGGAACCAGTTTGACCAATTCATCAACCAATGGTGGGTTGGGAGAACGTTTATGATAATTGGGTGGAAGATGTTTCTAAGGAACAACAAGGTCTTCCAACAATTTTGAGGCTTCATACATGCCTAGACAAAGGTAGGTGTGGTGCATCTCCTTACATAGTAAGCAAGGAAATTTGACTTTACACGCCTTACTTCCAATCTGATTACTATTCATGTTGGACAACTGAGAGGGGGGTGAATTAGTTTTCACTGTGATTAAAAAATTATATCCATTTTTAAACACATTACAGAACTCTCAATGATGATCACAATAAATAAGCAATAGAGTATTCAACATCAATCACACACATGTATAATATAGAGACAGATATTCCCGAGGAAACCCATAAAGGGTGAAAACCTCTTCTTCTTTATATGATAATTATTTTCTGTACATTATCATTCTTATGAGAACCAACTCATAATGAGGTTACCACCTCTGTTTTGCAAGCTGCTACTTGCTGAGAGCACCAACTCTCTGGTTTCTCTAGCACCCACTAGAAGGAAGTACCAACTCCCTGAATGTTCCAACACCAACTAGATGGAAGCACCAACTTCCAGTCATATAGGCATGGACTTGTATATCAGAGAACCAATGTTCTCCCTTGCACCCCCGTGCCACCCTAGTTTCTCTGGATGCAACCAGATGGAAGATATAACTCCCTGCGTTCAAGAACCTACTTGAAATTCTGAGGACAATAGTCCTCCCTAGCACCTCCCAACCACCCTGAAATATAAAACTTTTCTTTATGTGAATTTATTACAGTGATTCAATAGTTGTCATTGGCCTACCAAGATTATCACTATTATGCTATGATTCTCTACTCTGCCTACATCAGTGTCTTCATGTTTGCATCCTCTTCATCTTTTTGATCTTATCCTCTATCTCAACATGCACACCTCGTCTTTCTCTTATTCTCATAGATATGCATCTATGTTCTTTTCTTCTTCTATGCTTCAGATCCTGCACATCATGCTTCTACATACATCCATCACTCACAACAACAACAGGAAAATCTCTTCTCTTTTCTACATTTTTATAGTCTCTGTGCACCTTGTGCATGCTGCATGCGCTATCCCAATGCATACAATTCAGTGCGTTCATCATAACTGGCCCTTCTCCTAAGATCCTTTGGCTTTTTCGACTCTAACAGTCTTCGACCCACATCCATCTTTCAGTCAACTCTATGATGAGTCTAAACTCCACTGGAAGTTTCCCCGAGACTCTTCGTCTTCTCTATTGATCACCCTGAAGACTCTTCAAATTCTCTGGCAGATGCAATCACTTCCTTCTGGTAGTTACTGAGAGAATCTCCGCACGCTCATGCATTTCTTGCCTTCTGTCTTCCTGAGGAAAACTTTAAAGTGGGTGTTTATCCTTTCTGGCTAATCCCTTTCCTTTCACATGTGGCCTCAGGCAATAACCAAACGCCTATTCAGAAACCATTTCACGATTTTGCGATCTTGGATATATATGTGCGAGTTGCCTTGCTCCACTCGTGAAAAATCCGAAATGGAGCCTAGATTTGCTAGCTCCTTCCCCTCACTTCCGCTGATAGGACTGCTGGTTGTGACCATAGCCCCATTTGAAAGTGCATTTCACAATTTCACACTTTAGGGATTCTCCCATGAGTCCCTTGACTCCTCCAACTTCCGGTACCTAAAATGGAGCCTAGATATGCTAGCTCATTCCACTCATGTGACCACCGACAGTGAACACAACCTAATTCGAAAATCCATTTCACAATTTTGTGTTTTGAGGATTATCCCATGAGTCTCCTTGACTCCCTCCTCTGGAATTCCCAATATCTGAAATGGATCCTAGAATCTGGCATGCTCCTACCTTCACGTGACCACCGACGATGACCACAACCTAATTGCAAAATGCATTTCGCAATTTCATGTTTTGGGGATTCTCCTGTGAGTCTCCTTGACTCCTTCCTCTGAAATTCTCGATATCCGAAATGGAGCCTAGAATCTTGCACGCTCCTACCTTCACATGACCACTGGCGGTGACCACAGCCTAATTCGAAAATACATTTCGCAATTTCGTGTTTTGGGGATTCTGTGATGAGACGTCTCGACTCTCCATGTTTCAAACTCCGAAATGGAGCTTGGATGAACTAGCTCTGCTATCTAACTCTCGACGATGTGACCACGAGATATGACCACTCGCTAATAATTTGAGCTCTTCACTCTCCGGATCAACGGTCCATGATCCGTGGTGATCAGACGACTATCCTCTGCCCCAAAACTTCAGATTTTGGGACTTTGGGGGAGTGTTGATGCTAAAAATCCTGAAACTAAAATCCCAGAGTGAAGTCACTCTTACGTCACTCGATGATGTGTCATGAGCCGAGTGGCTACCACGTATCACTTCTTGGATCGATGGTCCAGATTTGTCCTTGATCCAATAACTGAGATTATATCGTCATTTTTCATTTCGCGAGTTCGAGAGGTTAGGGAACCTCCTTCCTTTGACCTTTGAGTCAGTGAAATGTTGATCTTTAGCCACGTGTCCTTCTTGGATCGACGGTCCAGATTTGTCCTCGATCCAATGACTGAGATTATATTTTCATTTCGCATTTCGCAATTTGGAAGGATAGAGCACCTCTTGCCTTTGACCTTCCAGTCAGCGAAATGCCAATCGCTCGCCATGTGTCCTATGGCTTCAATGGCTAGGATCATTTCACGATCTCGCATAGCGCGAGTTGGAGGGGTTAGAGCACCTCCTTCCTTTGAATTTCTAGTCAGTGAAATGTTGATCTGTGACCACATGTAGTGCCCGAAGATGGACGGGCCTCCTGCTTTTAGGATTTTGTAAGCCAACTTCTCCTTGAACTTTAAAGAATGTGCAGGTTCTCCTAGATCCAACGACGGCCGGACCCTGCGCTCGTATCTAATGCCCGAGATCTATCCTCCTTTTGTGAGCTCCTCCTGTCTGGACTTGCGATGTCTTCCGAGCCTGTTTTCCATCACTGTTCTTGCCATCCTTGTTATTTCCATCAATGACAAGCTCACTCCCAATTGTAAACCTGCCAACAATCTCCCCCTTTGGCATTGATGGAAACCCCGAATGGTTGCGCTAATCTGTTTGGACCTCCAACTATAGCATCCGGTCTGGACAACTCCACTCCTTTTCTCCCCCTTTGACATTAATGTCAAAGAAAACATGCTCCTCTTGAGCTGTTGCAGTACTTCATCGGAGGTATCAGATATGCAACAAACACATACTCCCCCTAACAAGATGGACTCTCTTAGGTGTGAGACGGGATGAAACCCAACTTCTGACAAATATATTCAAATGGTGTCTTGGCTAGGGGTTTAGTAAAGATGTCTGCAATTTGTTTTGTGGTAGGAATGTAATGAACCTGAAAAATCTTTTTGGTGACCTGCTCTCTAAGAAAATGGTATTTTATGGGAATATGCTTGGTCTTGGAGTGGAATACAACATTCTTTGACACACTTATGGCACTAGTGTTATCACAATGAATTGGGATCGGTACAGTATATTTTACCTCCAAGTCTGCAAGTGTCTAAATCATCCATAATACCTAAGTGCAACAAGTAGCAACAACAATGTGCTCTGCCTCTGTACTTGATAAATAAATGGAACCTTTCCTTTTACTCAACCACACTACTAGAGAATCTCCTAAGAAGAATGCAACTCCACTCGTTCTTTTCCTTTCATCCTTACAGTTAGCCAAATCAACATCTGAGTAGACTGATAATTGAAAATTATGATTCTTAGGATACCATAGGCCATAGTTCATTGTTTCTTTCAAATATATGAATATTCTTTTGACAGCTAGTAAATGACTATGTTTGGGTGCTGCCTGATACCTTCCTACTATTCCAACAACATGCATTATGTCTGTATGGGATGCTATGATATACAATTGGCTGCCTATCATTGACTTGTATGAACATTGATCAACATCAGATGAGTCATCATCCTTTCTTAATTTGCATCCAGTAACCATAGGTGTGCCCACAGGTTTAGAATCTTTCATTTGAAACCCTTTCAACATTTCTCTTAGATATTTTTCTTGACAAAGAAACATTCCTTCAGACTTTTGAGTAATTTGCAGACAAAGAAAAAATGACAGTTCCCCTATCATAGACATTTCAAACTCAGAATCCATGTAAGAACCTAACCATTGTACCAATGAATCATTATTACATTCGAAGATGATGTCATCTACATAGACCAACACGATGAGCAAGTTATTACCCTTTGTTTTGACATATAAAGTGTTGTCAACTGTTTCTCTCTTGAACCCTTTGTCTTGGAGATACTTATCCAGTTTGTAATACTAGGGATGGGTAGCTTGTTTTAACCCATATAAGGCTTTCTTCATCTTGCATACTAGGTCAAGATTATCTGTCAGTTCGAAACCCTCTGGTTGTTCCATATAAACTTCTTTTAAATCTCCATTTAGAAATGTTGACTTTTATGAAAAGCATAGGAAAGAAATATTTTGATCGCTTCTAGTCTTGCTACTGGCACAAATGTTTCATCAAAATTCAGTCCTTCTATTTCAGCATTGCCCTTACAGACCAATCTTTCTTTGTTTCTGACAACTTGTCCCTTCTCATTCATTTTGTTCTTAAAGATACATTTGGAACCAATGATATTTTTACATTCAGGTCTAGGAACCATCTCCCACGTATTGTTTTTATCAATCTGATCAAGTTCATCATTCATGGCTTTAACCCAATGGTCATCTTTTCTAGCTTCATTAAAATTATTGGGTTCCAACATTGATATGAAGGCTATATGTGATTGTTCGGTGTTTTTGACTATCTTTCTCCTGGTTTGTACACCTATGTCTTTTTCACCAATTATCTGACTTGTAGGATGATTCTTTTGAGTGATTCTGGAGGAGGAATTTGATGTTGTCTGCTGATTTGAGTCTGTCTGAATATTTGCATATTCATGTGGCTCAGAGTATTCTTGTTCTAATTCTTGGACCTATTCATCTTCAACTTCATATATATCCTTTGTTGTTGATTCAGTATTGTTCACCTCTGTTATTGGGATTCCTTCATCAACTTTTATGTCAATACAATCAACCAATCTATGCAGCCTCTTATTATAACATCTGTATCCTTTATTGTTTGTAGCATACCCTAAGAATATTCCTTCATCAGCCCTGTCATCATACTTGCCAAGGTTCTCATCATTATTTTTTATGTAACACTTACTCCCAAAGACTTTGAAGTGTTTGATTGAAGCAGGTCTCCCATACCACAGTTCATAAGGTGTCTTGTCAGTGTGTGGCCTGAGGTGGGATTTGTTAAGAACATGGACTGCTGTGTGTATTGCTTCTACCCAGTAGGTTTGACCAATGTTCTTCTCATTCATCATTGACTTGGCCATTTGCTGCACTGTTCTGTTTTGCCTCTCAACTACTCCATTTTGTTGTGGAGTTCTTGGGATTGTGTATTCTCTCTTGATCCCATGCTTATCAAAAAATTCCTTGAACTCACTTGACATAAATTCGCTTCCTATGTTTGATCTTACTGCCTTTAACCTCTTTCATGTTTGATTCTCAGTTATATACTTAAATATTTTAAATTTCTCAAATGCTTCAGCTTTTTCCTTGAGAAAGGAAACCCAAGTAAGTCTGGAGTAATCATCAATGATCAACATGAAGTAATTTTCTTTCCCCGTGCCTTCCTATCTTGATGGTCCACATAAATCCATATGAACCAGTTGGAGTGGTTTCTCTGTTGAAGTAGAGCTCTTCGATTTAAACTGTGTCCTAGTTAGTTTTCCTACTTGGTATGGTTTACACATAGAATCTTGTGGCTTTGATATTCTCGGAAGATCTTTTACTGCCTCAATATTTTTGAGCTTGATTAAGTGGTCAAAGTTTATATGTCCAAGTCTCCTATGCCATAACCATCTCTCATCATGTTTTCTTAGATGACACTCTTCTCTATCTTCGTTCAACACATATACATTATTTTTTGTCTTTATGCCTTTAGCCACCACTTGTCTTGAGTTTACAGACTTTATCTTGCAGTCCTTGGAAGTGAACACCACTTCACATCCTCTCTCACACATTTGACTTACACTAAGCAGATTATGTTTCAACCCATATACAAGAAGAACATTCTGGGATTTTCCTTTTCCATTACTTAGACTCACCATCCCTTTACCCTTGATTTTACCTGAAGCATTATTTCCAAAGGTTACGTTTCCTTATTTGCTTACACTTAGAGATATAAACTTACCTTTGTCTCCCGTCATATGTTTGGAGAAACCACTGTCAATATACTAGGGGTTCTGTTTTCTTTGGGCTGACAACACTAGTCCACACTTGTCATTTTCTTTCATCTTCCAAACATTGACATTTTCAGCGGAGGGGTTCAAATATGGCTCATAGTTCCTTAAGCAATAGTCTACAGCTTTATGTCCAAAATTATGGTAGGTGTAACATTCTGGTTCATTGAATAAAGTATCATAACAATTGTTATGCTTAACCTGTGTCGTTTTTCCAACCATCACATTATTTGCAGTCTGTGATTGTTTGTTACTTCGCTGTCTCATTCTTTGTTGTGGCAGATATCTATTCCTTGAATATTTTGATTTCTCATATTTAAATATTAAAGAACAGTTTACATCTTTGTGACCAAAGTTATAATAGAAATAACAATATCCATAGAAAAATTCTTTCTACCTGGAAAATGGATGTCTTCTTTGAGAAGGTCGATTTCTTCCATGCTGATGATTTCTTTGAATAAAGAGTACATTATTTCTCTGATCTATAGTCTCAGTTTTGGTACCTCTTTCATTACTCCTCCTGGGAAGTTGATTATCTTCTTTTGTTTCTGCAGGTTTTTTGTTGTCACTGGTGGTAGATTTCACAAACTTGATGGGTTCTTTGTGGCTTGGCTGATCACTACTTGATCCCTCTTCATAACCCATACCTGTTTTTAGCTTTGGGTTTCTTTGTTGATTCAGAATGGTGGCCAATTCTTCTGAGGCTTTGATACTTGACAAATTCTGATGATACAAGGCTTGAAACTTCTCCAACTCTTTCCTAGTTTTCACTACTTCCTTTTCCAGAGCTTCACATCTTGCCTTTTTTTCTGATAACTGTTGTTTCAGAATGTCTTTGATTTTGTTTGCCTCTTCTAATTCCACTTTTAGTAGGACAAAGTATTCATCAAGTTCTTTACTGCCTTTCTTGAACTGTATCAACAATTGTTTTTGTTTTCTCTTCTTAATTCTGAGTCTGTCAATCTCTTCCAGTGCACTGATCAGTTCTCCTTCCATATCAACCATAGCTTCTTCTTCATTAGCATCAATTCTTGTTCTTTTATTATCATAATCCTCTTTGGCCATAAACATGAATTCATTTAGTTTATCTTCAATAGAGGAGTCATTGTCTTCATCATCTGAAGGATCATCATCATTGTTTACACAAAGACTTTTCTTCTTAAAATTATTCTCTTTAAAGAATTTTTTGTGTTTGTGCTTCTCCTCATCATCATATGTCTGATCCTTTATTTTTTGAGGAAATCTATTTGCAAAATGACCTATCTTACCACAGTTGAAACATTTGAAAGGAAGTTTACCTTTGTATTTTCCTCATCCCTTCTTTAGTCTTCTCACAAATTTTGCTTCAATTTCATCAGGCTCAAAATCCTCATTCTTGTCTGCTTTAAATGATGATTCTTTGGAGGTGGGTTTATCTTTAACTATTCTCATTTCATATGCAATCAACGTTCCTAGAAGTTGATAAAACACCAAGGCTTTTAGATCATTAAGTTATTCTATAGCAGGGACCTTTGGGTTGAACCTATCTGGTAGAGATCTCAAAATTTTCTGAAATAAAGAGGGTTCCTCAATTTTTTCACCAAGTTCTTTCATTGCATTTACCAGTTCTTCAACTCTCAGAACGTACATTCCAACAGTTTCATCCTCTTTCATCTCCAACTGTTCAAACTATACTCTGTAGGTTTGAAGCTTGGCGTCCTTTACCTTCTCATTACCTTCATAAATGCTAATGAGTTTGTCCCACATTTCTTTGGCAGTTTCGAAGTGCATAACGTTTACAAATTTTGCTTCTGCAAGCCCACTTAGGATAACATTCATAGCCTTACCATTGAAGCTGAATTCTAGCTTGTCATCCTTATTAACTAGTAGAACTGGATTTACATAACCAGTCTCTACCACATCCTAGACATCTACACCTAAATCCATTATGTAGGTTCTCATTCTAACTTTCTAGAAGGAAAAGTTTGTTCCATTGAACATATGGGCCTTATTGGTTGAAGTTCCTTCATGGCTTGACATGTTTAAGCTATAAGATCTACCCTTATATAAAAGGGGCCTGCTCTGATACCAATTGTTGGACAACTGAGAGGGGGGGTGAATCAGTTGTCACTGTGCTTAAACAATTATATCCATTTTTAAACTCATTACAAAACTCTCAATGATGATCACAATAAATAAGCAGTAGAGTATTCAAAATCAATCACACACATGTATAATAAAGAGACAAATATTCCTGAGGAAACCCATAAAGGGTGAAAACCTTTTCTTCTTTATATGATAATTATTTTCTGTAAATTATCATTCTTATGAGCACCAACTCATAATGAGGCTACCACCTCTATTTTGCAAGATGCTACTTGCTGAGAGCACCAACTCTCTGGTTTCTCTAGCACCCACTAGAAGGAAGTACCAACTCCTTGAATATTCCAGCACCAATTGGATGGAAGCACCAACTTCCAGTCATACATGCACTGACCTGTATATCAGAGAACCAATGTTCTCCCTTGCACCACCCTGCCACCCTGGTTTCTATGGCTGTAACTAGATGGAAGCTATAAATCCTTGCATTCAATAACCTACTTGAAATTCTAAGGAAAATAGTCCTCCCTATCACTTCCCAACCACCCTGAAATATAAAACTTTGCTTTCTGTGAATTTATTACAGTGAATCAATAGTTTTCATTGGCTTACTAGGCTTATCACTATTCTGCTATGGTTCTCTACTCTGCCTACATCAATGTATTCCTACTTGCATCCTCTTCAGCTTTCTGATCTTCTCCTCTATCTTAGCATGCACACCTAGACTTTCTCTTCTTCTCACAGTTATGCATCTCTGTTCTTTTCTTCTTCTGTGCTTCATATTTTGCACATCATGCTTCTACACGCATGCATCACTCACAATAGCAGGATCAATATCTCTTCTATGTTCTATATTTTTATAGTCTATATGCACCTTGTGCATGCTGCAAGCACTTTCCCACTGCATACACTTCACTGTGTTCATCATCACTAGCCCTTCTCCTGAGATCCTTTGGCTTTGTTGACTGTAACAGTCTTCGACCCACTTCCATCTGTCATTCGACTCTATGATGAATCTACACTCCACTGGCATTTTCCTCGAGACTCTTCATCTTCTATGTCAATCACCCTGGAGACTGTTCAAATTCTCTGGAAAATGCAATCACTTCCTTCTGGCAGTTACTGAGAGAATCTTGGTGCATTCATGCATTTCTAGCCTTTTGTCTTCGTGGGGAAAACTTTATAGTGGGCGTTTATCCTTTTTGGCTATTCCCTTTCCTTTCACATGTGGCCCCAGGCGATAAACAAACACCTATTCATAAAGCGTTTCAAGATTTCATGATCCGGGATATACAACTGAGAGTTTCCTCGCTCCACTCATGGAAACTCCATAATGGAGCCTAGATTTTCTAGCTCCTTCCCCTCACTTCCACTGATAGGACTGCTGGCTATGACCACAACCCCATTCGAAAGTGCATTTCACAATTTCTCACTTCGGGGATTCTCCCGTGAGTCCCTTGAATCCTCCAACTCCTAGTACCTAAAATGGAGCCTAGCTATGATAGATCCTTGCACTCACACGACCATCGGTGATGACCACAGCCTAATTCGAAAATGCATTTCACAATTTTGTGTTTCAAGGATTCTCCCGTGAGTCTCCTTGACTCCTTCCTCTCAAATTCTCAATATCCGAAATGAAGCCTAGAATCTTGCACGCTCCTACCTTCACGTGACCACCAACAATGACCATAGCCTAATTCGAAAATGCATTTCACAATTTCGTATTTTTTGGATTCTCTCATGAGTCTCCTTGAATCCTTCCTCTGGAATTCTCGATATCCAAAATGGAGCTTAGAATATTGCACACTCCTACCTTCACGTGACCACCGATGGTGACCACAGCCTAATTCAAAAATGCAATTCGCAATTTCATGTTTTGAGGATTCTGTGATGAGTCATCTCAACTCTCCATGTTGTGAACTCCAAAATAGAGCTTGGATGCACTAGATCTGCTCTCCAACTCTTGACGATGTGACCACAAGAGATGACCACTCGCTAATCATTTGAGCACTTCACTCTCCAGATCAATGGTCCATGATCCGTGGTGATCGGACGACTATCCTCTACCCTAGAACTTTATCTTTCTAGACTTTGGGGGAGTGATGATGCTAAAATTCCTGAAACTAAACTCCCAAAGCGGCGTCACTCTTGCGTCACTCGATGAAGTGTCATGAGCTGAGTGGCTACCACGTGTCACTTCTTGGATCAGCAGTCCATATTTGCCCTCGATCCAACGACTGAGATTATATCGGCATTCCACATTTTGCGAGTTCGAGAGGGTAGGGCACCTCCTTCCTTTGATATTTCAGTCAGCGAAATGCTGATCTTTAGCCACATGTCCTTCTTAGATCGAAGGTCCATATTTGTCCTCGATCCAACGACTGAGATTATATTGTCATTTCTCATTTCATGATTTGGAAGGATAGAGCACCTCGTGCCTTTGACCTTTCAGTCAGCAAAATGATAATCGCTCATTGTGTGTCATCTGGCTTCAACGACCAGGATCATTTCATGATCTTTCATTCGTGAGTTCAAGGGGTTAGAGAACCTCCTTACTTTGACTTTCTAGTCAGTGAAATGTTGATATGTGATCATGTGTCCTGCCCAAAGATGGACAGTCCTCCTGCTTTCGGGATTCTGTAAGCCCGCTTCTCCTTGCACTTTAAAGAACGTGCAGGTTCTCCTAGATCCAATGACGGTCAGACCCCGTGCTCGGATCTAACGCCCAAGATCTGTCCTCCATCTGCGCGCTCCTCCTATCTAGACTTACGATGTCTTCCGAGCCTATTTTCCATCGTTGTTCTTTTCATCAATGAAAATCTCACTCCCAACTATAAACCTGCCAACAAGTCAATGGGTTTCCACCAGCATGACCTATCATGGCTGATGACTCAGATTGAGAAAAAACCCGAGACCACACTTCTATGACCTTAGGAATACCAGGGAAATCCTTGAGAAGGTGATCACCCTTGCAAAGCCTACAAGGGAATTTGGGCTTCTGATTTTTAGACTTCATGACACCATCAACACTCCCAACATGATGGCCAAATGATGATTAATTTCTTCCAACATGTCTTGTAGTGGATGAAAGCTTTCCCTCTTTCTTATTTTTCTTCTTCTTAATCTTTCGTTTCTTCTTCTTCATATCCACCTGGTTACTAGTTGTAGAGATTTCACTAGGAGAAGAGGAAGAATAGGAAGAAGACCCTACAAGTGAAGAAGGTAGAGTATCTACATGAGGTTGATGATCCTGGGGTGGAGTGTTTACATGTGAAGCACTAGGAGCATTTACATTCACTGGAGTGGAAAACAACCAAACTGGTAACCCAATCATGAGCCCAGGAAGAGTCAAAGTTGTAATGTAAGGTGGACCAACATGTCCTGAAGAAGGAGAAACGAACGATATCCCTGGAAAATGGATTCCTTCATTGGTATACTCAGGGATTGATGCCATAGATATAGTCTCAACTCTAATATCCACTAAGAAAATTAACAACACGCACTAGAAAATCTAGGAAGCAGACCAAACAAACCAATAAATTATCACAATGAACCTACTAGTTAGTGATGGAATCCAACATCGCAAAAACATGTGAGAATGGGTTGGGATGAGCGGGTGGATCAATTATGTTGGCAACCTAATTAATGGAATTACGCCGTGTTGGAGGTCCCCTTATGATGATAGCCACAGGTGACCCTCCAAGGATCCTGAGTGAGTTGACCAATGTCTAACCCAGGTACAATGAAGACTCCCCATCACCATCACCTCATGTAAAGGAACTAAATATTATGGAAAATAAGGTCACTAAATCAAATTCAACCTTTGGGTGAGTACAACCGATAGTCGGGTCCAAAAGTATGGGCAGGATATCAAGTCTGAAACTCTTTAAGAAGACTGAGAACAAGAGGACCGAAAAAAGATCTAGAGGACCTGAAATGGATTTGGGATTCACGAAGTTCCGAGACCAAATGAAAACAACCGATTATCAAGAAGAGCCCACAATATACGATCATTCCACTACATTTGGTTAGTTTTCGAAGGGGTAATCTTCGTTGCTCTCCCACACATGACCTCTTGTTTATCCACTATGTGAGAGGGGGTCCCGATTATGCCTATATGAGAGTTGGATTTTCACTCCCTACCGCAAGATACTATGTTGGCTTGAAAGATCTGGAATTCCAAATATCTAGCCTAAAATAGTGTTGGATTTATGTCAGAAATAACAAATGTCGAATGAATTTTATCAAGCACTTGATTTTAGAGGCTGTTATTTAATCTGGGTTATGGAAGTGAAACTTTTTATGTGATACCTTGACTCAAAAACCGTGCAATAGGATATGAAAGGTGGATTTTAATTGAATGAATCCTATATACATGAGAGAGAGAGAGGTTTCTTTCTTTCAAAACACAAACTAATCTTCCAAAATGCCTAAAATATAACTCCTTTAGAAAACAATCCAATCCAGAAACTAAAAAGCACTCAAAGCCTTAATTGAGAGATTATATCCTTTTCAATTCGAAATAGATAAGAGAAATAATAAAAAAATTCAGATATAAATAAAATGGTGAAAACGAAACTCCAGATGATCAAGAAGATTGTAAATCTATGAATAAACCAGCCAAAAAACACCCCAATCATTATATCTAATATCTGTAAAAGTAAGAACAATCAAAAGATAATTTTTCAGAGGTTGTCATAGGTTTCTTTGATAGACAACGTGACAAGTTAAGTTGTCGCATGAATAAGGAATATGATAGTGTGACAATGTCACTTTGTACCTCAAACAAGGATGTGACAAGAAATTAAACTAAGAAAAAAAAAAAAAAATTCCTCAGACTCTTTAGTGGAATTTTGGATCAAATGATCAAACAAGGCTAGGTGATGACTCAAAAATAATTAAAAAGAACACAAGAAGAAAACTAAGAGGACAAATATAGAAGATTGTCTCCCCAATATGGTCACCATTTTTGTTGTGGATAATTTCGTAAATGCAGACATAAAAGAATCCCCCTAGTCTAGGAACCCAAAACTAGAACAAAACAAGACACAACCCTCTCTTTTACTTAGATTCAAATGAAATACTAAATGATAAAAAAATCATACCTTTTTAACTGATGTTTGTCCTCATTAATTGTAACTTCAAGCTTGATCCAATTCCTTTTTAAAAACATAAATATACAAAAGGATCAAACAAGACCAGTGAAAGTAACAAACATACATATATTTCAATGAATCTATGTAAGTAACCAAGGAGAAATACAAATAAAGACCATTGACAACCTTTCTTAGGAAAGGAAAATGTATTATTGTATTAATGAATAAGGAAACAAATTACAACCAATGACTTGGCGTTGACAAAATCTTTCCAGTGATTCAATGCTTCAATACCCATGTAGCCTCCATGAATCCCATCACCATCTTTTGAGCACTTTGGCACCACTAAATCTCTTAGAGCCAAAATGAGACTCACAATATCTCATTCAAAAATCATAAGTTATTCTCAATTTACCATTATCTCATTACCTATTCCTTATTAACCTTTCCCTTTAGAAGATACCTTCATTATAGATTGGAGAGGAAACCATGAAGAGGTTAGGATGAGAGGTTAGGATCTCACTAAATCAGGAGAGACGGGTGAGATCCAAACCGATCGTCAAACAACTCATCATCGAAGCTTCTCTTCTATAATCTTAGATAATTTCTTCTTTTTTCCCATGTAAAAAGGTTATCGCACCCTTAAACCTCATAAACAAGGGACATTACCGCACCTTCCAATGATGCAAATTGCGACAAGTGAAGTTATCACACCTTTCTAGAAAGCAACAAGTGAAAATATTGTAATTTAGATATTTTTTAGAGTTCATCCTTCCCAAGAATGCTTTCTCTCAATTTTATTCCAAAGTTATATGCTTTAGATGTAAGAGAATATGCATTATCACTTGCTACGACAAAATGTTGTATAACATAGCCTCTACAAGTCATGCTAGGAGAATGTCACTAGCTACTGCATGTCATATTGGGGGCATTGATACGATTAATAAGACTACACTTATAGGACGTAGGACCAAGTTCTTTTGTAGAATTTGTAAAGGAGATCACCTAACTTGTTTTTTCCTTGCTATTGCAGTGGTATGAGAAGCGCGATCCTTATCTAGTGGCCCTTTGGGTTCTGAGTTGTCTTTGGTTTCCCAACATTCTAATCCTTCTTTGGTTGATACAGCAGTCGTGCCAATGAAATATTGGGCCGAAACCACTCCTATTTTGGGGAGTGATGCATCTCCTGACCATGTTACCTCACATCCTGTTCAACCAACATTCGTTTTGATGCAATCTTCGGCCAATGTTGGTTGTGGAGCCTGATTATCTTCTTGATTTAGTGGTCTTTGTTTTCAGTCGTGTTTATACCCCATGAAGACATTACACCTCGGAATAATGTACACTCCTCCATGTGTGGGAGTGTAGGGGGGGGGGGTTACCCCCCCTTTAGGGTTTGGGGGGGCTATCCCCCCAGTTGGGGGGTCCGGGGGAAAGCAGGCCCCTGAAGGAAAAATTTCCTTGTAAATGTATATTGTCATTTTATAGCAAATATGGACTGTTCATTATAAGGTCATAGATCTGACGGTAGAAGTTATGTTAGGGTTTTTTTCCCTAGAAGGCAACCCTCTTTTATGAGGGAAATTTATTGTGGCTATGTATCATTGTGAATAATGTATTCTAAGAGAGGAGACTATGAGAGAAAGAAGATGAAGTTACAACAACTGTGATGTATGTTGTATCCCTTAATTTGTTGGATAATAATAAAGGAAGAACCTATCAATTTCTCTGGTGGACGTATCCCACACTAGGTGAACCACGTATATCTGTGTCTCTATTGTATTGTGTATCTTCTGTGTGTTATTTCTGCATTTTATTTTATTTTATTGTTCCACGATCCTGTTTTTTATAACAACTGGTATCATAGTGAAAGGTAACCTGCAGAGAAATAGGGTTCCTGATTTGAGTGGGAGAAATGGCGGAATATGGAAAGTTTAGGGTTGTGAAATTTAACGGCCAAAACTGCCAGTTATGGAATATGCAGATGGAAGAATATTTATATCAAAAGGATCTATTCCTACCATTGGGTGGAATAGAAAAGAGGTCAAAGGCCATGAAGGATGAAGAATTGGAGGTTCTTGACAAAAAGGCATTAGTAACGATATGACTGAACTTGGAAATGTCGGTAGCTTTCAATATTTCAAAAGAAAAGAAAACGAAGGAGATGATGGACACGTTGGATAAACTGTATGAATAACCCTTGGCGTCCAATAAGGTATTTCTAATGAAGAGATTATTTAATAAGTTTTGTAAAAGTGGACTTTGATGATGAGGTTAGGGCTCTTCTAATATTGTGTTGATTGCTATAAAGATAGAATGGATTGGTCATGGCTGTAAGTAACTCTGTCCTTGGTTCAAATACTTTAAAATTTGATGATGTTGTTGGTGTTATCCTTTGTGAGGAAATGTGACGAAAAAGCACAAGTGATATATCAGGTAATGCGTTGAACATGGAGAACAGGGGAGAGAAAAAGGATAGATGAAAGGGCTCAGGTAACCGTGGGAATTCTGGGAAGGGCAGATCCAAATCTAGACTCAGAAAGATAGAGTGTTGGAATTGTGGAAAGAAGGGACATCTGAAGAAAGACTACAGAGCTCCAAAGAAACAAAGAGATGGACAACATGAGAAAAATCAGGAAGCAAATTTAATAGGTGATTTGTTACAAGATGCTTTGATTCTTTCTGTAGATAATATTTCTTAGTCGTGGGTAGTATATTTGGGGGCTTCATTTCATGCCACACCACAAAGGAAAATTTTTCTAGATTATGTTAAAGGTGATATTGGACAAGTTAATTTGGGTGATGATGCACCATGCAAAGTTGTTGGAATGGGAAAGATAAAAATAAAGTAAAGCAGTGGAAACCAATGGTTGTTGAAAGAGGTAAGACATGTTCTAGATCTAAGGAAAAATATGATTTCAACAGGGAAGTTGGAAAGTGAAGGTTGTATATCCATATTTAGAGATAAGGTGCAGAAGGTCACCAAAGGATTATTGGTCATAGCAAAAGGAGAAAAGGTAGGTACATTATATTTATGTATTGGTAATACTGACTCTTCTATCTCTTTAGCTTCTACAGGAGTGGATACAAAATTGTGGCATCATAGGCTTGGACAAATGAGTGAGAAGGGGATGCAGATACTTCAAAAAATAAATTTGTTTCCAGATCTTAAACAAATTGATTTGGATTTTTGTGAGCATTGGGTTTATGGAAAATAGAAGAGAGTCAGATTTCTTAGAGTTGGAAAATAAAAGAAGAGTGAAAGGTTAGAGCTTGTGCATACAGGTGTATGGGGACTAAATCAAGTATCATCTCTTGGTGGCTCTTGTTATTATGTGACTTTTATTGATGATGCAACTAGAAAAACTTGGATTTATTGCATTCGAAAAAAATATGAGGTTTTTGATACTTTTAAGAAATGGAAATCTTTGGTTGAGAATGAGACAGGAAAAAGGTTGAAGTGTCTCAGATCAGACAGTGGAGGTGAATATTACAGCAAGGATTCTGATGATTATTGTTCATACTATGGGATTCATAGAGAGAAGACACTTCCAAGAACACCACAAGAAAATGGTGTGTCAGAAAGGATGAACAAGACAATCATGGAGCATGCAAGGAGTATGAGATTTCATGATGTTTTACCCTTACAGTTATGGGCAGATGATGTCGATACTGTTGTTTATATAATAACCAGGGGACCTTCAATATATTTGGATGGTAGAATTCCATAGGAGGCATGGACAGGTAAAAAGGTAAACTATTCTTTTTTGAATACTTTCGTTTGTGAAGCATTTTTCCATATTGATAAAGAAAATAGAACAAAGCTTGAGGAAAAATCCAAGAAATGTACCTTTATTGGATACAGTGTTAATGATTTTGGTTATCACTTATGGGATTATGAAAATAAAAAAATCATTAGGATTAGAGATTTCATATTCAATGATAAGGTCATGTACACATATCAGTTGTAGGGAAAGAAACATGAAAAATAAAAACCAAAATACACAGTGCTTGATGAGATCACTGGAAAATAAATTCCAAAGGAACTAGAAAATCAAAATGTACAACAACAAGATCAACACGTACCTCAAACTCCTGCAAGTGTTTTTAGAAGATCTACCAGGTTAAGTAGACCCCCTGAACAATACTCTCCTTCATTGTAATATTTATTGTTGACTGATTCTGGTGAACAAGAATGTTATGAAGAAGCAATGCAGGTAGACACCAAAAACAAGTGGGAGCAAGGTATGAAAGAGGAAATGGATTCCCTGGTAAATAACCAGACTTGGGATTTGGTTTAGTTGCCTACAGGAAAAATAAAATTGTAGAATAAATGGGTTTACAAGTTGAAGGAAGAAGATGGCGGAAAAAAGTGGTACAAGGCTAGACTTGTTCCAAAGGGGTTTGCACAAAAGAAATGTATATATTTTGATGAAATATTTTCTCTTGTTGTTAAAATGAATTCAATTAGGACTATTTTAATTCTTGTGGCAGTAGAAAATTTTCATCTTGAACAGATATATGTAAAACACCTTTTCTCTATGGGGATTTAGAGGAAGAGATTTATATGCAGCAGCCACATGGGTATCATGTCAAAGCGAACGAGAATTTGGTATGTAGGTTGAATAACAACTTGTATTGCCTAAAGAAATATCCAAGGAAGTGGTACTTGAAGCTTGATAGGTTTATGACAGAACAAGGTTATAGTAGATGTCATTCTGATCACCATGTTTATTTTAAAAGGCTAGAAAATGGAAGTTATATTATCTTTCTATTGTATGTAGATGGCATGTTTGTTGTAGGGTCTAATATGCAGGATATAAATGTGCTCAAGAAGAAATTAGCTAATTTATTTGCGATGAACGATTTGGGTGCTACAAATAAAATCCTTGGTACGAGAATAACGAGAGACAGGAGAAATCGTAAATTGAAATTATCTCAAGGTGAGTACATAGAAAAGGTGTTGGAGAGGTTTAGAATGATGAATGCAAAACCAGTTAGTACACCTTTGGCCAACCATTTCAAATTAACAAGGGAAATGTGACCCAAGACACATGAGGAGATAGAATACATGTCCAGGGGCCCTTATTCATCAACAATTGGCAGCTTGAAGTATGCGATGGTTTGCATAAGCCCAGATATTGCACATGTAGTGGGAGTTGTGAGTAGGTATATGAAAAATCTAGGGAAAGAACATTGGGAGGTAGTAAAGTGGATTCTCATGTATTTGAGAGGTACTACTACTCATGCATTATGTTTTGGAAGTTCATACACTGTTCTACAGGGATATGTTGATTCATATATGCAAAGTGATAAAGATAGTAGGAGGAGAACCACATGGTATGTTTTTACTATAGGTGGAACAACAATAAGTTGGATTTTTAAAGAACAAAAGGTTGTTTCAATTTCAAAAACAGAAGAAGAGTATGTTGTTGCAACAGAGGCTAGTAAAGAAACGATTTGGTTACAGAGGTTTATGGAGGAATTGGGAAATAAGAAAGAGAATAATAGGTTGTACTATGATAGTGAGAGTGCCATTCATCTTTCAAAGAACTCAACCTTCCATTCGAAGACTAAGAATATAAAACTCAGGTACCATTTCATATGATCCATCTTGGAAGATGGACATTTGAAGTTGGAAAAGATACACACTAGCCAGAATCCCACAGATATGTTAACAAAGGGAGTAACCATGGAGAAACTAAGTTCCTTCTCATTTTTAGTTGGTATTCAAGCATGAATATGAAGATGAGAAATTTTCTAGGTCCAAGGAGGATCATAGTCCAACAAATATAGTAGCGGTGGAGTTTTTGAGATCAGTCTCCAAGTGGGAGATTGTTGGTTTTGGAGCCTGATTATCTTCTTGATTCAGAGGTCTTTGTTTTCAACTATTTTTATACCCCACGAATAATTTGTACTCCAGAAGAATGTACACTCATCCACAATGTAGAGTGGAAGGGCGGGTTACCCCCCCTATAGGATTTGGGGGAAAGAGGGCCCCTGGTGGGGGTTCTAGGGCGAAGCCCCTGAAGGATTTTTTTTCTTGTAAATGCATATTGTAATTTCATAGAAAAACTGGACCGTTCATTATAAGGTCATTGATCTGATAGTATAATTTATGTTATGGTTTTTTTCCCTAGAGGGAAACCCTCTTTTATGAGGGAAATGTATTGTGGCTATGTATCATTGGGAATATTGTATTCTAAGAGAGGAGACTATGAGAGAAAGAAGAGGAAGTTACAATGTGTGTGTTGTAGGTTGTATCCCTTCATTTGTTGGATAATAATATAGGAAGGACCTATCAATTTATCTGGTGGAAGTATCCCACACTGGGTGAACCATGTATGTCTGTGTCTCTATTGTATTATGTATCTTCTGTGTTTTATTTCTGCATTTTTATTTTATTTTATTGCTCCGCGATCCTATTTTTTCTAATAGCTGACACCACTACTTTTTTGGGGAGTGATGTGTCAATTGACCATGTTGTCTCACATCCTAATCAACCAATTATTGAGGAAGTGGTCATGTCGATGCAATCTTCATTCGATCACACCCTTTTCTTGGAGAGTGACAATTCTATGGAAGTGACTTTGTCGATGCAATCTTAAACCAATCCCACTCTTATTTTAAGGGGTGATGCATATTTAGACCATGTCCTTAGAATTTCTAGTTCTATACCTTATAAACAAAGGATCATTCCACTCTCTCTGAGTACGCTCCCTCCAAGTCCTAGGATGGTTTCCTTTCATTGTATTGATCTTGTAGAGACTCACCTTCTTTCTTCTATACCCTTCCAGATAATGGTCGTTCATCGATGTATTGTATATGAAGGATCCTCTGCAAATAATATATACTCTTCATCTTGGAAATATTTGGGTTCTCCCAAGATTGTGTCATCTACCAGTGAGTTGATGGATTTCGAAAAAAGAACTACATAGAAGCCCCGACCTCCCCCTATGGGCCTAATTAAACCAACATTTCCTCTCGAGTATTATATTTTTGTTTGTGACACCTCGAGCCCTGGTATTTGTGAGTTATCAAGTCCCAGTTTCATGGATGTTGACTTTCTTTCGGATGAGGATATCCTTGAAGCTATGATTTTGGATTTTCAGCCTCCTCCTGAACTAGAAACTTTACAAGTTGATTACCAAAAAAATATTTTGGCCTAGGCCTAACAATGGGCTCTACCTAGGGAACCACTATGCATAAGACATAAGGTTGTGTTGTCCTCTGTACATATTGTACTTTTCGAGTCTTGGTTAATCTCTTTTCCGACTCTCGAAAAAATTAAAAGATTTCTGAGTGAACTTGTCTCTTTCACACTCGTTGAATGGTTTTGAAGGATGTCTACTTTGGTATAAGTTTAACCCTTTTCTATACCAAGTAAACTACTTAGGAAAAATGAATACTCTAGTCACCATTGGCTAGATGAGTTCTCTTGGGTATTATTTTATACTTTTTTGGGCCTAGGGGAATAATATCTATGAAAAATACACTTATTGAGTTAAGTTGTAATCGCATCTCATTATACTGGTTTCTTTGTTGATCTTAATATTGGCTCCTTATTTCTCCTTATAAGCCTCTTTCCCCAAAAATTCTTAGCATCATCCAAGAAGTTCCTTTTTATATCCTTTGCAGCTTGACACCCATTACCCATAGATGAAACATTCCCTCGAGTCTCCATGCCCCACATGTGTTCCCTTGCATTGAGCATAGGTATGTTCCACTGCTTGGAACTGGTTTCTTATTAATGAAACTTGTTTCCTCTCATGTATCATAACATTTCTTTGACTATGAAAAAAACAAAAAAAGATTGGTGGGAAATGAATATTATCTCCTATTGCTAGAAATTGTGTCACCTTTGAACAAACAACAAAATCTTGATTTGATTTCATACAAGGTTTGGTTTTAGCAAGGCCTTAGGAAGATAATATCATTACTTAGAGTCTACTCCTCCAACTGGTTAATTTTTCAGTCCCTATGGAGAGTTTTTCAATGCATCTTGCATCACAAACTTTTTTCAATGATCAATGTTAAGTCTACGTTTCCTGAGTTATCCATTTGTTTGATTCTCTTGTTCAAAGGAAGTATAATCCCGTGTCATCCATTCCTCTGAACTATTGACTTTGCATTTCGACCATACCCTCAATGGATCTTATAATTACATGAATTTGTTGTTCTACCTTGCACCCTAGGCCTAGTTTCATCATTGGTAGGTAACCTTGAACCCAACAAATGACATATCCTCTTTAGTCATTGATTGGGGGGTTTCCCTTGTGTTCGACGAGAAGAAATATATTCACATATTGGGATTTGTGTAGTGTCTTGTATTCCATTAGCCCTATTGGTGGTTTCCTCACCTTTGTCAACATTCTTCCTCATTGGCTATTATTCAAAGGGTATCTTTCTTGTACTACTTGCATTTGGTGCATGTGAGAGATGCACATGGTTGTTGGTCCATGAACAACCTATTCATCCTATCTCCTCCTAATTATCAATATAGTTATTTGTACCTCGTGCTAGGTGATGAGATATGCCTTAATGCTCTCATTTCAGTGGGTCTCTTTCTACCGACTTCATCTCATATATTCTGGAATCGAGATCTAAAGTCTTATGAGTGCCTAGAGGATTTCAGTCATGTGGAAGGTTCTACCACCATCGACACTTGGGAATGCATCAATGTATCCTGATCGATGGATTCTTCAAGTGTTCGAACTCAACACCCTTATTCACACTTTTAGAGTGTACTGGGTGCCTTGACACCTACTTTCATTATCGGTGGGTTGTCTCACGTTTGTTAATGGTATACCTTAATGACCGATAATGAAATGAAGTCTCATTGTGTTTGACTTCAACCCATATATTCACATAATGTAGAATTGGACCTTCGAAGAATAGTGTAGAAGACCTCCATATTATAGTAGTAGCCCCTATATATGTTGTTTTCTTTAATCATACCATTACCAATATGACTTCATTGATCATGGAATATTAGATTGTACTCCATTTTATACATAAATCTTCGGTTGATTTTGAGACTGGACTCCACTGTGTCTTGTTCATGAATATGAAAACCTATGGCATGTGTCCACTTTGCATTGCCTATTCATGGCCATCAATAGCTATTTTATATATATCCAAATGGATCTACAATGTAATTCACATTGGCAACCATGTGTACAGAGTCACTATGAATTGTAATATCTGTTGATTAAGGTTGGTTGTCATTGATGTCAACCCTTGAAGAAAGACCCATAGCACAAAGGTTTGGGTAATGGACCCAATAGTGTTTGATGTAAATATGACTCATTATTGTTTTGTCATGGTTTATAAGAAGTAAATATGGAAGAACTAGAAGATGTTTTTAAGGAAGTTACTTGGAGAGTATAAATAAGAGGCAAGGCTATATCATTTGAATCAAAATTGATCATATTGAATATCTATAGGTGTATGAGGTATATAAATGATATCTAAGCCGAAACTCTGAGGAAAGTGAAGAAAAGAAGGCCGAAATACAAGGAAGGATAAATTCTTTTGATGGTGCTTTCTAAGGTATGTTATTTTCAGGTCATCTCACCATTTTCACTAAAACTTTTTTTTCCATAATGATTCAAATCCTAAAATTGCTATTCATGTGATAAAACATATCCAAGTATCTATGGTTAAAAATTCATCTTGTGGGTCGTTGTATTTTGGGAGTTACACTCTGTGGAAAATAGGGTTTGTGGCCAGTCCTGAAACTAGTCAAAATCAGGTGTTTCGAGTAAAAACATCATAAATTATTCATAACAGATCCAAATTCAGTGAGACCAAATGTGTTGGTTAGGGTACATCCTTTAGTATTTTGTTTAATAGTTTTAGATCATTTCATCAATTAATTTATGCGAGGCATTCTCTACAATGTCTCTCTCTAAAATAAGCCAAAATTCAACAAGGTATGCCATTTTTTCTATAACTCCCTTTCTGAGAGGTTCCAAGTAGTGCCACTTAGAGGAATTTCATAAAACATAGTAAAGAACATTGTGTATCAGTTTCAGATATTTATACATTACAATTTAAAATTTATTATTACTTCAAGTTAGGGTTGTTGACTAATCCAAAACTAGGCATGTGAGACTAAAGAAAAGTTTGATGAAAATGCTAGTCTCTTGCTGTTAAAGTTAAGGAAGGTTTGTAGGAATGTGATCATATACACCAGGTATATTACAGAGCTACAAATCAGATTTGGATGATGAAATTGATGAGGGCTTTTGGTTGAGGTACATGTTGGGTACATGGTTGGATGCACTTGTTTATGGTACAGGTTGATTACAGATTGGTGCATGGTTGATGCACTTGTTTATGGTACAGGTTGATTACAAGTTGGTGCATGGTTGATGCACTTGTTTGTGGTACAGGTTGATTACAGGTTGAGGTACAGGTTGATGCATGGTTGATGCATGGTTCAGATTTATTGGTACAGGTTTACAACAATATGAGATAGTGTGACAGTGGTTTCGTCATTCTACTTCTACTTCAAGGTGGCAGGACGGGGCAAGGACAAGTGGTTGTAGCCACCTTGCAGTTGTAGCTGGAGAACATTGGGGGTTGTAGCCTCCTTCTGGTTGTAGCCAAATATTTGGGGAGTTGAAGCTTCCCTCAGGTTGTAGCCTGAGAAACTAGGGGGTTGGAGCCTCCTTCTAGTTGCAGCTGGAAAACAAAGGAAGTTGGTGCTTCCAATGAATGTAATTCTTCAAG
>ML779914.1:318296-340002 GCA_009831015.1 Picea engelmannii | reverse complement strand
GGTGTACTGTGTATGTGTGTGATTGTTTATTTATTACTTCTCATTATTGGATAATAATTCTACATTGATATAACATTTGAAGAAAAGGATTATAATTACATTATTACTGATTCACCCCCCCTCTCAGTAATCCAACAATATCTTCATGAGTAACTATCCCTTCTAGTTGAGTCTTCATTACTGCACTTCTGGGAACTGTAATGTATTTCGGCCATCGTGGATACTCATATGAACTCACGCATTAGGGGGTATCTGTTATAGAAATGTTTTCCTCACTCCATGCATATTTATTTGACGTCCTTCCATTTCCCTCTGCAGAATTAAGTTCCCCTTTTTGTTCACTCAAGAGATAAAAAATAATATTTTTTCCATATATGTGACCTACCAGTTAAAAAACTCACGTATATGTAGGTTTCTCCACTACAACCCACATAGATTAGGTTTGGTGCTCAAAAATTAAAAAATATGTTGGGTTTCCATTCCATGTCATGTGATCCATGATCCTTGACCTTCCATATACTGGAAATGCTCTGACTTGACCCTTTAATTCCATTTTAATGCTATAAATTGAGCCATATCCAAGCCTTGAAGAAGAGGATTCAACACATTGAGAGTAAATATACTCTAGAGAAATTTCACTTCATATTGAGTCTGCATCCCTTTGTCCTTGAAAGTTTGAACTTCTTGTGTTCATCCCCCAAGCTCTTCCTATCTTGTGATGGAGAAATTCATTGACTCCTTCTTGTGAGATTTCCTTTGTGGAGGATTATAGTTGTGGAGGTCTAGTTGGAGGGACTTAGTTTCTTGGTTCCAATATGTGTCGTTACATAAATTTGTCACCTATGTACTTATATTGATTACATTAATAGAAATACTATTTTCTCATCCAATTGATATCTTGCAAATATTTGAATTGTTTTCCATGGGTGTATTTGTTATGTATGTTAATGGATTATATTAATTTATATTCTAACATTATATATCATCACCACATGCTTTTGTATCTTGGTTGTTGAGGACAAGTTGTAGGTATAAATCTTTGGGCTGTGTGCTCAACAATGGTCTTCTTCGAATGTCCAAACAAGGTAGGCTTCTAGCCTTCTCTTGTTAGAATTTCATTTATATAGTATACTTGATATTAGAGTTGATTTCTAGGTGTCGTTCCATGTTTTGTGGTTTTCCTCTAGCCATAGAGATATTTTCCTTGTAATACTCTTAAAATAATGCATTTTAAGTATTTTATGGAAATGGTGCCTAGCTTCTATAAAATACCAATATATATTTTCTTTGAGACTTATTAGTGTCTTTATTAGTTCAACATTCTTAGAATCTTAAGAAAATCACAAAATTTCATTTCCATCCCCTTTCACTAAATAACATCCTTAAAACAAATGATAATATCTAAATTGCATTAGAATTTTTTATTTATGGAAAATGCACAATACTGTAGGTTAAAGCCTTAGTTTAAGTTTGGAGAGTTAATTCTCCTAGGCCCTGAAAACCAAACTAGAAATTTCTAGAAGAGCGAGAATACATTAATATTTGAGTAATTTATCAAGAAGGAACACCAAAGGCATATATAAAGCACTAGGTCAAGCTAGGAAATCATTGATAATATCACCCTTGCATTTGTTTAGATGGGTGTGTATGTATGGGACCTTTGGCAGAATTGACAAGTCCTAGAGGTGACATAAGTTATTTTTAGAATTTTTCGACTAGGAATTACTCATGCATTCCTTTCCCATATGAAAAATCTTGACCCACCTCTTACTAACCCATAGAGTCCAATTCTTCTACACATTCAATATTTTTCACATAGTGGTCCATCATGAATAACATCACTAACTATTAAGGTGTTGGGGAAACCAATCCCCCTATCTGTTGTATCTCTATTGGAGGCACTAATATACCTTTATATAGAGTCTCCATTGGATGCATCACTACCCCCATGTTCACACCTAGTAGTGGGATAGGGATTCCAACCTTTATCCGTCAAAGTGGTGGTAACAACTCTTGTGGAATGATGATTTTCAATACTAGTGTGTTACTTACTTTTATTAATTTTAACATGTCTTTTGGGAATTTTAGAACCCCATTTGCAACATTATTATTTGGAGGAGTTCACATACCCACCTCTATTCCATATTTTAGAAGTGGTTCTATCCCATCCTCTAGCACGCCGATAGGGAGAATGCACTTCCCCAACATGGGAGGTATGTTCAATGAAACTTTTCTTTAGAAAACTAGATTTCCTATGAATTTGGTTTTCCTACCTAGTGGTGAAAACATCCCAAGGGGTAATGAGTGGTAGTGTGATGGATTCTGGAATGTTGGGAGAGTTATTGATAATTGGAATCCTATTGCTTAGACCCAATTTCCATTTCTAGTGACTTTTAACCTACCCGATTTAATGAATTTTTTTTAATGACCATGTGTAGCATGATCATAACTAGCTCTCATTTCCCACCAAATTACCCTTAGAACTTCCCAATTTTGAACGAAAACATGGGGAAGATCCATCTAATCATGTTATGATGTTCCATATTTGGTGTTTATCAAACTCTTTTTATGGACAATAGAGTTCAACTAGGAATTTTCCAGTGAACCCTAATTGGGTTAGACGTGAAGTGGTACATTGATCTTACACAAGAAACATATAATGAATCTGCATCCTTGGAAATGAACCTTCTCACACACTTTCAATTACCAGTCACTTATGAGACAAGAATTGAGCTGCTGATATCATTTTGACAGGATAGCTCCACTCACCTATTTGATCACATTCATGAGTGGAGAAGGAGGCTTTGAGTAATAAAGGATGACATCCTTGACCAATTTCTAGTTTATTGGTTTGTGAAATCATTGCCACTATATATTTCCAAGATGTATCCCTATTAGGGGTTGTTATCGCACAATTTGTACTTTGATAGAAGAAAAGGTAAATGGATAGAAAATTGGCGTAATGAGAGACTATCCTATCATTGTCACCTCAATAGGATTTCCCTTTATATTTAGGGTGGTAGGCCCAGGGAAGACGTCCCCGGTGACCTGGGGGTTTGAGAAGGCAAAGTGAAAGTGTCTAGGTAAAGATCCTCTCTCACAAGTCACCACCGATCAAAAAGTCCGATTTTATAACCAATGAAGAGATAATATGTTAAAGTGTACCTGCTCGAAACAAAGCAATAAGAAAACTATATATTTGTGAGTACACTTGCTGGTTAGCACTTCATAAAACCATAGAATTTATTGATAAAAGAAATTTTCTGAATATAATGAAGTCAACAAAAAAATTATAACAACAATCTTTATAGAGAAATACTTCACTTTAAATGCCTTAAAAATAGCTTCAAAATCACTAAGAATCATTAACCATTGAAGTCATAACAATAGCATTTGGTAGAAGAAAATACGCTAAGGGATAAATCATCCTTCACAATTTCTTTTATGATCTTTTAATGCTGCATTTTATGGCTGTAGCTTACTTTAATAACAACAACAATATTGTTAGTAAGTTAGGCTATTCTAGGGTTAGAAAGTGTTAGTAGGTTGCTTGAGGTAAACGATTTCAGGGTTGGTTTCATCAATCAAACATTTTTAAGGTCTAGATCAGTTCCTTTTAGGGCTAATGGATTCAATTGTAGCAGAAAAAATTGGAGGAAACAAATGATAATGTAACAAGTAAATACTAAGAAGGATGAAGATTGAGGTGTTGGTAAGCCAAGGCCTCAATCAACAAGCCTTAGAAGGAAAACGACTACTAGGAAGTAGGTAACCATAGGCCCTAGTGGTTTTCCTTATTCTTTAGCTCAAGATTGAAAAAATTAATGGCTTGATGAAGCAAATGACACTAGAGTGCTGCAATGGCAGGGATTTAGTGCAATGTTTCAAAGGTAGGGTTTCTAGCACAAACTAGTAGGTGAAAATTTGTTAAGATAAGGACAATAACACGTGCTTGTTCTCCTAGGGTTTTAAACTAGAAATTTCATAATCTTGGAATAAATGAAAAGTAAATATATCATAACCATTCAAATAAAAGAAGGATTGCAGAAATTCACTTACATCCACCAAGAATAATCTAGCAATAATCCTAGTTCAAGATTTTCCACCAAGAAAAATGCCAAGAAACACCAAATTAAGCCTCCTCCAAGAAGTGCGCCTGAAATTTCAGCCAATAAACCCTAATTAGGGCACAGATTTCAGACCTCACAAGTGTGAGTGAAAGATCATAAAAAATAAGAGGTATTTTCCCCTTATTTATACAATACCAATGACCAGAATTAGGTCAAAAAGCCTGACATGGCCAATTACAAATAATATCCAGTTTTTACATTAAATGTCATAATTAAACCCTAAAACAAGCTGCGAATGTGACGTCATTCCCTTTTAGGGTGACGTTAGGCCATTTTTGGGAAATGTTGGCCTCATGGAGAAAAAACGTTAGGCCTCCTAGAGGAAAATGTTAGGCCTCCTTGGGCCTTAGTAACCTTCCACACGTGCCACTTGGCACACAACTGCCTCCAAAACATCCCAAAATGTTGGGTGACATCATGGGCCTTCCAAGGCCTACATCATGGTGGAAAGGGCACAACCCCCTTGGGTCCAGGTCTACCATGATGTCCCTGGTGAAACTTCCTCCTCTCTCTTTGGTGCAATCCTATGATCTGTCTCTTCCCCCTGTTGGGGTCTCAACATCCATCTTGTGGGATTTTATCCCCATGGAGGTCCGAACTAATAATCTACCCATGTGTACCTTTCCATTGGGTACTTGTCCATCGGGTGTGGCTCTGCAACATCAATAGATACACCCTTCATGGGCTCATAAGTCATAGGGATCATATCAATGTCAATCACATCTAATCATCAAGTTATTAAACATCTGAATGAAACCCCCTTTACCCTAACAAGTGCTCAAATACATTATGATAATATGCAAGCCAAGTTTGGAGGGGATGCTAGCATGTCCTATTGGGATAATTCTAATTGGATGTGGGATGTTCCTAGGAGAATTCAAATCCAGTCCATGTGAGTGGATGAGGTGGTAAGGGATGTCTCGGCAAGGGGTGTAGTGATAGAAGGGAAATTTATATCTTACTTGTGGGTGCCTCTAAAGAGGGTGAGCTGCACCTTGTAATGGATGCAATTTTTCCAAGCTCATTCATGCCTTTTATCTTTTATTCTTATTGATTTTTATTTCAAGAGGCTAGTTAAGGGACATTTCCCTGGCGTGGTGAGAATTTCATGGAAATGAGAAGGTTGGATCGTGATGAGACCCCCTTTCTCTTGGCTATGCCACCAAGAGCCACTATCCTGGCATGGAGACCAGTTGTTGGCAGTTTCATATCGCTACATGCCCATGGACCTACAAGGATGGTTCATGATGAGACCCCCTATCCTCTAACTAGGTCTTGATTTATTATTTTTTATGGGTCCCTTTGTTTCTTGCTGAGAATCTTTTTATTTATTTCTCGAGGATCCCTGGGTGAAGCATATCAAGGTTTCATTCTTTTGTCTTTTATCTTTTTCCAACTACTTTTAACCTTTGGGCCTTTATCCCCTTCTTCCCACAAGTTAAGGTACAACCCTTAGATATTTGGCCAATCCAATTCCCAGACCAGTGTAATGGGATGGATGAGTGGGAAAAAGATGAAAAGTGGTAAGTATGGTGGGAGAGAATGATGGCCTTTCATGAATCCCCCCAGTGGAAGCTCAGACCCTATGGGTACCAACTTACTAGGTCATCTTGTCATTCCCTTCAAGTTTGGTCAAGTGGAAAAGCATAAGGTCCAAGCACATGTTAGAAGAAAAAATAATTAAATGCACATATTCAAAGGTTTTGAGGATCCGAGTGACACATACCATGATACCTAGACTCATTACTTCATGGAGCAAGATGCATTTCTGCTATAGGACCAGGTCGATGTGATGGATGTTGTTGCTGCTGAAAAAGTGGAGGTGCTAAAGAATGAAAGGATGGGCCCTCTAAGTCCATGCTCAAGTCGATATGGCTCTCGGTACTCCATGTTTAGGACCTATGTGCCTAGAGACATAATCTCCTTAGTTATCTCTAGGCTAGGGGATAACATGTGGCTCCAACTCGGGGACATGTGCCCACCGTAGACCGCATGAGAACCTCAACATCTCTAGCATAACCTGTGATCTTCTTGATATCAACATAATATTATTAGCAATCATTTGGGTTTGTGATATCAGCCCCAACTCATATATATACAATACAGAAAATAAAAAGTAAGCATATGTACAAATGTAAATACAAACTACTCTAGCATGAAATGAAAATGGTATATACAATGAATGAAAATGCCTACCTACTTACCTCTATTTACTTGTTGGTTGAAGGCTAGGTGAAATCAAAATACCTAGTGAAACCACCCTAGCAATGTATCAAAATACCTTCCTCTGTGCTCTATCATTAACCAAAACAGTGATAAGTTAAGCAAAAAAATAAGATGAGTTAGAGAATGTACTATATCATCGGAAATCATAAAGTCTAGCTCATGGAGGTGGGAGGGAGGGACAAAATCATTCCAAGTCATAATCTCAGGATAGTGCTCAATCAATCTCAGAAAGGGATCATGAAAATTAAAAGGTTCAGAAGACTGACTCAAAATGTCTGAAAGCTGACTACGTTGGACGTCCTCACAAAATGAATCCTGGGAAAGGATTGACGAGGACCTAGAAGATTATTGACAAACTCTTAAGGGAAGGATGAAAGGATGAAATGACAAAATTCTTCTTGAGGTATTCAAACTACCCTTGAACTCTAGGGTTTTCCTTAGAGGAAACTTAATACAAAAGACATACTTACCAACTACACCTTTAATGACACAACAAGATGAAGTAATGGAAGGTGGATGGAGAAAATTATCACAAAGATTCTTCTTCGGGAAAAAGATGTCCTTACTCCTATCAGGATCTGAGCACAATGATGGTTGATAATATTCTTCATGGAATAAATCCAAGTGCTCAGAGGGATAATCATCAAAATCCTCAAGGTATGACTGAAAATCATTAGGAGGATATAGGACCAGGTCATCCTTGGGTCTTTGAAATAGGTTTGTAACCATATCTTCACCTTGTTTCCAATCGTCAAATTTAGTAATGTCATTTGATAGTTGTAAATTCAACTTTTGGAAATGATCCTCAATGTCGTAAATGGGATCCCCATCATATCCAATCACATCCCATTTATGCTTCCCGATATGTATGAATTCATCAATATTATCAACAAAGCCATCATTTTCATCATAACATGAAGGGGTTAAAACAACCAACACTTCTTCACTCTCTGCATCATAAGATAAAGAATCATTAAAAAATTGGAAGGAAAAATAACTCACCTTGCTTAATCCTTCCTGTGAAGGAGCTTCAAGTATTTGGATAACTTCATCAAATGGAATATTTTCCTCTACATCTTCAAACTTGAGATATAGAGGATCTATCTTGTCCAAGGGTTCCATTTATTCTTCATTCTTTGAATCATAGAACAAGGTATCATGATAAAAATGGAAAGGAAAATGACTCACCTCATTCTCTTCATCTTGTGTAGGGGAGATAGGATCTTGAAGAGATTCATCGAACTAAGGAGCGATTATTGATGTTTCATCCTCATAATTCACTTCTTTAGTTATATCTTCACTGCATTCTATCGAATCATGGGAGAAATATTGCTCGTCTTTAAGGGGTTGACGATTTTCTTCATAAATAGCTTCTTTTATATCAGAAGGTTCTTGTCATTGAACATGATATACATCCATGAGGTCTTCTACAATCTCAGTGGTGAATCCTTCATTCTCTAAGATTGTTGTGATATTTTGAAGGGCATCTTCATATGTATGGAATTGTGGTTTGAAAAAGTCAATAAACCTATTGATGAGGTGTACAAAAGATTCAATATACCCCTATATTCACAACAACCCCTAAACCAATATTGCAAAAAGGATGGCAGAGAAACTATGAATAATTTTACCACAACATCCTCCCCTCCCAATTATATCTCACTTATATACTTCAAGAATTATACAACGTGAGAAATTGGGAGGCCCCCTTCAACTCTTGGAGGGTTTCTTGACCATTTTGTATCAAAACACATCGGATATCCTTGAATTTTTTTGAAATCAATAGTCATATATACTTGTTCCCAGGATGCCATGATCCCATAACTTGGATACATCACAAAATTGAGAGTAAGGAGGCACCTAGGAAAATTTTAGTGGAGTTGGTAGATAATTTTCTTGAAATTATCAAATAAATAAGGGAATCACCATTAGTGGAGTTGCCAGGTAATCTTGTAAGAAAATTTCTTTGGATAAAGGCTCACCGAAAAAGTGTCGTTTGAGGAATATTGACTCAGTGTTCCATGACAACAGCGCCAAAATGTTATCACACAATTTTTACTTTGATAGAAGAGAAGGTAAATGGAGAGAAAATCGGCGTAATGGGAGACTATCCTACCACTGTAACCTCAATAGGATGTACCTTTCTATTTAGGGTGGTAGGCCCAAGGGAGACATCCCCGGTGACCTGGGGGTTTGAGAAGGAAAATTCAAAGTGGCTAGGTAAATATCTTCTCTCACAAGTCACCATCGATCAAAAAGTATGGTTTTATAACCAATGAAGAGATAATATATTAAAGTGTACCTACCCGGAACAAAGCAACAATAAAACTATATATTTTCAAGTACACTTGTTGGTTAGCACTTCATAAAACCATAGACTTTCTTGATAAAAGTAATTTGTTGAGTATAATGAAGTAAACATAAAATTTATAACAAAAATATTTATAGAGCAATACTTCACATTAAATGCCTTAAAAATAGCTTCAAAATCACTAAGAATCATTAACCATTGAAGTGATAACACTAGCATTTGGTAGAAGAAAATAAGACGAGGGATAAATCAGCCTTCACAATTTCTTTTATGAGATTTTAATGTTGTATTTAATGGCTATAGCTTACTTTAATAACAACAACAATATTGTTAGTAAGTTAGGATATTCTAGGGTTAGAAAGTGTTAATAGGTTTCTTGAGGTAAGATATTTGAGGGTTGGTTTCATCAATCAAACAATTTTAAGGTCTTGTTGGCCCTTGGTTATGGAAGAAAGCGAAGATTAAGGAAGAAAGGAGAAATACGAATTGCGCGGAGGGCACATTGACTGATATCGGGTTGAAGTGGTCAAAGAAGAAGAAAATAAGGAGTGAAGTAAGGGGAATCTAGCCATTGAACGAGAATATCGAGGATGACAGATCATAAATGAAGATATATCCTGGACAACTCAGGAAGCAAAAGAAGATGTCAACGAGTGATTTGGAGCACCTTGTGGGAAAGAAGGAATGACGGGCTGGCGAAGCCTTGAAAACATGGGTCAAGTTGACCTAGGGTTTTAGACCTAGGGTTTAGGTATCTAGGGTTTTGACACCTAGACGTTTGTCATTGTAATGTATAAATAAAGTTCTAGAGGACCTGGGAGGGGTTGGTGATTGTTCGTTGTTCATTGGTCGTTGGTTATTCATTGTTCATTCGAAGAGAGTTCATCAGTGTTGGTTGTTGATAGTTGTGATTGTTGTGTGGAGAACAATAGAGAGTCTGTATTGTAAGATCTTCTGATGGGTGCTAAGATCAACCTCGTAGCTGGGTGCGTAGGGAGGGGAGAGAAGGAGAGAAAGAGAGATAGATATGCAAGCTAAGTGCATAGACAAAACTGTATGTTTTCACCTAATATCAAGAAATGTAGTTCTGTGGACGTAACCCTAAGGAGAGGGTGAACCACGTATATCTTGTTGTTCTGTGTGATTGATGTTGTGTTATTTCTTTATGTTATTATGTTATTACATCATTGTGTTAGATCTGAGATATAGCTCATGTAGTAGGCCTAGGGGAGATTAAGAATAACTAGATCTTTCTATGTTGTTCCTTTGAGTCCACTTGCATTTCCTTTGGTTGTAGACACCTATTTTCTACAACCCCCTATTGCTAGTTTGGGTGAGACTACATCTGCTTCACAGGTGTTTCCGAAAGTGCCAGTAGTTAGGGCTTGTTCGTGTGATGTTAGAGTTGAACCCTGGGTCTGCCCATGTGCCAACAAATGGTTCCGTTGATGGGACAAGGATCCTGTTGAGAGAATGTCAAGGTGGTTTCCATCGAAGACAGAGATTTAGATGTGGATAGAAGAACAAGAAAAGGACTTCATTGAGGATTAGAATAAGAACCCTAATCTTATCACAAAGGATTGGTTGGGAAGGTATATCTTTACTGATATACACGAGATTTTCTTTGGAGGAATTCATAAAGAGCTATATGAGTGGTTAGCCAGACTAGCAGATACCCAGTTTGAGATTATATTTAGACCACCTGTAGTTTGGACGTCAACGTTGATCACAAAGGTCAAGAGAGTTGATAACGTTGTGTCAAGAGTAGTATACCACTGGTTTGATAGCACTATTGGAGGGTACATTACCGAGTTTGATATTGACAGAGTATAGTCATATAGCCAAGTAGAGAGGTATTTCTTTAAAGGATCGAGAGGAAAATTTTTACACTTTTTGAAGTTGAAGATCAATATGCTATTGCATGAGAAGAACATATTGAAGATACATTAATTGGTCGGATTGAAGAGCTAATGTTCAAAAACTCAGACAACGACAACAACACAGAGGTAGGACATATGCACAGTGGGAGAACCTTCAGAGAGGTTCCTCTAGTAAACCTGTTTGAGAAGAGCCATGGACCACTAGCACATGACAAAGGGTTCTACAATGGAGAAGAGGAAGAGATATTGAATGAGGAACAATAAGGATCTGTCGGAGAAGAGGAGGAGAAGACTGAAGAACCTCGCCAAAAAGATTCAGAGACTTCAATAACTTTGTTGATTGTTGAAGTAAGTACTATTACTCCTCATGTTGTTTTAGCAGTGTTAAGTAACTAGAGTAGTCAGATTTACTAGAGCACTCAGAGCATTGTTACCAAAAGTTCAACACATACTTAGTCAAGAAACCTAAGAATATCTATGACAGATGAAATGAGGCTACCTATCTTTAGGGGAGATGGATCTGAAGATCCTAATCAACACTAGTTCTTATGCGAGGTTGTATGGAGTATTAAGCAAGTCAATGACGAAGCAGTTAAGAGAGCTCAGTTTAGTACTACCTTGAGAGACCGTGCACTGAGTTAGTACATGAAGTTTGTTAATGGAGTTGCATAGCCTAAACCGTTGAATGAGATCAATATTGCGTTGAATGCAGAATTGAAGAAACCCAAGTCAGAGTCACAGTGTATTACCGAACTGAAATAAATCAAGAAGAAATTAGTTAAACCTGTTTGGGAGTTTGATCAGAGGTTTAATACCTTGATAGGCTGATTGAGTTTTCATATCCTAGACGAGCAGAACAAGGAATGGTTCATTGCTTCCCTCTTACCACACATCAGAGTTCCTCTGATGCAACAGAAGGTTTCTTCGTAGGCTGAGGCATTGGAGATCGCCATGAAACTAGAATCATCCCCTATGGGATAATCCAACTCAGGTATGAGTCAAATTTTGAGTTAGCTAACTAGCTTATCTCTGTAGGTCGAAGATATGAAGAAAGACAAGGAAAAATATAAAAGAGACGAGATCTGGTATATCAGATGAAAATTAGAAGGCCATGATAAGGAGCATTGTCCCCTATTTGATGAGTAATTGGTCTTTAGGGCTCCGAGACCTTTGAAGCAGTTTACTCTGCCCTAGTGTGAGGTATGTAGAAATAGACATCGCGCTGGTGAATGCTATTACATGAAAAAATATTTCCAGAAACATACAAAGCTTTACTGCACATTCTGTAAATCTGTGGGGCACGATGAGAAATATTGTAGGGATTATGACCTCTTTCATGAAAGATCAAGAGATACATATAGGATTCAAGGTGAAGTACAACAGGAAGGAAATGATACACAGTTTAACTCTCTAGGAAGAAGAAACTTCAACCCTCGTGGTGAATTCAAAGGAAGAGGACGAGGAGGAGGAATGGGTCGAGGTCGAGGTCAGATCATTTTTTATAACTACACATAGCCAGGTCACTTTCCAAGGGACTGTTAGAACCCTTGTACCACTTGCACCTACTGCACCTCATTTGAACATGTCATTGAATATTTCCTTATGTTTTTATCCAATCTTTAGAAGAGACGAGGAGGAAACCAACAAGTACAACTAATATCAACAGAAACTTGTGGAGAGGATCCCAAAGCTGTTGTTATCACTAGAGGAGGCGTTGTTACAGGAAAAGACAGAGTGACCCCATAAAATAATATAGAATAATCAAGGGCCAACGGAGCTACAGATAAGACACAAGTGTTTGATCCGAGGGAAGAAAAAAATACATTTGAAGAGGCAAGAAAATAATTTGGAGGAGATCTACCTTTTTCATCAAAGACACAACCAGAAGTGAGAGAATGTGGAATGCCTTTGGAATTTTATCATTCTGCATCACCTGGAGAAGGAAAAGAGGTAATCAAGGTTATGGAATTCTTATGCACTTGCATTAATATGATTAAGGATGAAAGAGTTGTACAAGAACTACAAAATTTGATCAGACAGTATGAGATAGGTAGGATAGCTCCTCTGTTGAATAAAGAAGTACATCAAGTATCCAGAAAGAGAAGGAAAAATAAGGAAATACACATTAATGCTCAGATCAGAGATTATGACATAGATTATGTGGTCCTAGACTTAGGGTAAGAATTCAATGTTATGACAAAGCAGACCTGGGCACTGATGGGAAAACCTAAGTTAATTTATTCCCCTATCAGGCTTAGGATGGCTAATCAGCAGGCAGTGAGCCCCTTTGGCAGACTGGAGCATGTCCCTGTGGACATCGACGGGGTAAGGAAATTTATGGATTTCAAGTTGATTGAGATAGTTGATGATAGTTGTCCTTATCATGCGTTGTTAGGAATTGATTGGGCTTTCAATAATTCTACTGTTGTTGAATTAAAGAAAAGAAGAATGACATTCGAAGGTGATGTCCTTAGGTTCATTGCACCTCTGGATCCTGATGAAGGTCGTAGATACATAGAATCCATCAGAGAATAAGACAGTGCTTATGAAATAGAGAACATATATAAATTGACAACAAGACAACATGATTACATTAATCCTACAGTAGATGGGAACTTAAGTTGGCGAAGTGACAACGCATTCTCATCATATTTAGAAGAAGCAATAGAGAATTGGTAGAACAAAGTGTATGAAGTTTCTACGAGAAGGTTTGCTAGATTGACTAGGGAAGTCTACTGGATTGGCACAAAAGTAAGAAATCTGCCCACATTTGATGGTTTAAATCATTTAGAAACATTCTTGTCATAATTTGAAGAAATTGTACCAGTACAAGATCGACTGTTGGCACTGGATGAATATTTAAAAGCAATTCCAACAAGATGGTTGGGAACACATAAGAAGAATATCGTGGATTGGGTGCAATGTCGCACTTTGATGACAATCCACTTTTCAGAACAACTCCAAGAGTGCGAAGTTCGATACATGGGTGATAGATGTCCAAAGGACCATGTGCGAAGTTGTGAGGAGGCCTGGAGAAACATCCCTCAAGATCAGTGGGTGCATAAATTCATCAAAACTTTGGACACATCACCTATTAATTGGTATCTTCAAGCAGAACTAGGCCTCACCACTTCTTATTGGTACTGTATAACTCAACACTTTGTAGCTACATTTTTATTTGAAGGTCAGTACCCCTCAGTAGATCAAAATTTACAAGTTGTAAGACAACAATTCTTTGAGGATGCACATGACCTCCCTTTAGAGCAAGAATAATATGAATGGACTGTATCACTTCAGAAATTGCAAGGCTGTTACATATCAATGTCGATGAAGATGATGATCCTAGGAATGTGAAGATCATAGAGACAAAAGTACAGAGAGACGTAGAAGGACCAACAGTTGAACTAACTTTTATTGGAAAACTAATGAAAATCAAGAAAGTTAATATTGGAACAGAGAAAACACCTAAGCTCACAAACGTTGGAGAATATTGGGATGATGCAACTATTGACCAGATCACAAAACTACTGCATGAGTATCCGGACTTGTTTTCAAGCAATTTTACCGACATGAAGGGAATTAAAGGGCCCATGGGAGAGATGAATATCCCCTTGCAACCACATGCAAGGCCAGTCAAGTAGAGACCTTACAGACTGAATCACAAATATAAGAAGAAATTCAAGATTGAATTAGACAGAATGTTGAAAGCAGGAATCATAGAACCTATTGAAGAGTCAGAATGGATTATCCCTATGGTGGTCCAAGATAAGAAGATAGGAGAGATGAAAATCTGTGTAGACTTGAGGAAACTGAATGTTGCATGTTTACATGATCCATTTCATACACCATTTACTGAAGAAGTGTTTGATAATGTGGGAGGACATAAATTTTACTCCTTCAAATATGGTTTTTTAGGTTATCACCAGATCAGGATTGCTAAGGAAGATCACCATAAGACCACATTTGCAATAGAATGGGGATCCTACCAATACACAATGATTCCTTTCAGACTGGAAAATGCACCAACCATGTTTTCTAGGGTGTTGGTTGAAGCATTCAAGGATTTTTTACATAAATTTATGGAAGCATATTTTGATGATTGGACTGTTTTTAGCTTATTGCAAAATCATATTGAATGTTTAATACTAATGTTGGATAAGTGTAGGCAATGCCATATTTCCCTAAACCTAAAGAAGTGCATCTTATTTTCACCCTTTGGAGTGCTGCTAGGCCATATTGTGTGTAAGAAGGGGTTGTTGGTACATCCTTCATATATTGCCATCATTGTTGATATACCCCCTCCTACTTCAGTAAGACAGTTGCACACTGCGCTAGGACATACAAGATACTACAGAAAGTTCATCAAGGGATATGCACATATAACAACACCTATGGAGAAGTTATTAAAGAAATATTGTCAGTTCCAATGGTAAGAGGAATGTCAACAGAGATTCAACACAATGAAACAAAAAATGGTCATTGTGCCCATTCTGGTTTTTCCAGATTGGAGTAAGGAATTCCATGTGCACGTTGATGCATCATCTATTACATTAGGAGTAGTGTTAGCACAACCAGGAGCAGGAGATATTGACCATCTGTTAGCCTTTACTAACAGGAAGCTCTCTACTGCTGAGATAAATTACACTACAACTGAAAGAGAAGGTTTATCCATGGTGTATGTGTTGTAGAAGTTTCATCACTACTTGTTGGGAGGATACTTTAAGATTTTAACTGATCACTCTGCGTTGAAATAACTAGTCAAGAATCCAGTTTTGGGGGGAAGAATATGCATATGGCTACTGTTATTATAGGAATATGATTTTGAGATTGTGGTCAAGCCAGGAAGAATGAACAAGGGTCCTGACCACTTGTCTAGGTTAGAACATGGAGAGGAACCTACCAGTTTGGAGGATACACTACCAGATGCATAGTTGTTGGCCATCAGAAAGGTTGATGATCACTTCGCCAAGATATTTCAGTTCATGTTAATACGAATGGCACCTCACGAATATACATTCATTCAGAAGAAACAACTGGTAGTTCGAGCTACAAATTTTTCACTTATAGCTGGACAACTTTATAATATGGGACCTGATGAGATCCTGAGGAGATGTGTTATGGAGGCAAAAAGACCACTGATTCTGGCAGAAGCACATGAAGGCATCACAGGAGGACACTATGTAGGAAAAAAAACAACATAGAAGGTTCTTAGAGCTGGCCTCTAGTGGCCCACTTTACACAAAGATGCTAAGGAATACTACAGAGCTTGCAATGCATGCCAAAGAGTTGGGAAACCCTATAGAAGAGATAATATGCCTTTAGCACCTCAGCTAACTTTGTAGGCATTTGAGAAATGGGAAATTGATTATGTAGGACCTATCAACCCACCAGGAAAGCGCACATGAGCAAGATCCATCATCACTGCGACAAAGCATTTGACCATATGGGCAGAAGCAAGAGAATTCAAGGACTATAGTGCAACTACAGTTGCGTGATTCATATTTGATGATATCATAACCAGATTTGGATGCCCAAAGATCCTTATGAGTGATCAAGGTACACCTTTTATTAATAAGACTATTGAATCCTTGAATAAAGAATTTGAAGTCCACCATCAGAAGAGAACTCCATACCATCCTCAAGCAAATGGTATCATCGAAGCTTTCAATAAGATCTTGGAGACAACATTGATAAAGATTTGCAGTGTGAACATAGATGATTGGGATTTGAGAGTAACAACATTATTATGGGCCTATAGAACCACTTGCGAGAAGCTGACAGTGCAGACTCCCTTTAAGTTGGTTTATGGTCTAGAAGCAGTCGTACCTATGGAATATTTAGTTCCTAGCTTAAGAATTGCAACATTTACGGATATGGATGACACAGGCGCTGTGCAAGATAGACTTGCGCAATTGGTAGAACTGGAAGAAGACAGATTCATTACAGGATTTCACCGACATGTATAGAAGGAATGAGAAAAGGCCTACCATGACAGACATATAAAAAACAAATCCTTTAAGAAGGGAGATTTAGTTTTGGTATACGACAACAAGTTCATGAAGCATCCAGGGAAGTTCATGACACATTGACTTGGGCCATATGAGGTTTCCTATGTTACAAAAGGAGGAGCTACATAGTTAAATAATTTGAAGGGAGAATGGAAGGAAGGCCTAGTGAATGGGAGCCATTTGAAATTGTACTACGACAACCCACTGCCTCACAACTCTTAGTAAAAGCATAAGAAGGGAGGAACAAAACAAAGAGCACAGGCTGCTCCACATAGTCTGAAGTCGAAGAGAAACAAAAGGTTCAGACATCGAGTTCCTTGGGACGAGTCACAGGTGAGTGTTGGGGGCCTGTTGGCCCTTGTTTATGGAAGAAAATAAATATTAAGGAAGAAAGGGAAAATACGAACTATGCAGAAGGCACATTGACTGATATTGGGTTGAAGTGGTCAAAGAATCATAAAAGAAGGAGTGAAGTAAGGGAAAGCTCGCTGTTGAATGAGAATATCAAGGATGATAGATAAAAAAGGAATATAGATCATGGAAAACTCAGCAAGCGAAAGAAGATGTCAATGAGTTCTTTGGAGCACCTCATGGGAAAGAAGGAACGACAGGCATGAGAAGCCTTGAAAACATAGGTCAATTTGACCTAGGGTTTTAGACCTAGGCTTTTGGTATCTAGGGTTTTGACACCTAGAAGTTTGTTATTGTAATGTATAAATAAAGGTCTAGAGGACCTGAGAGGGGTTGGTGATTGTTCGTTGTTCGTTGGTCATTGGTTATTCATTGTTCATTCGAAGAGAGTTCATCAGTGTTGGTTGTTGATAGTTGTGATTTTTGTGTGGAGAGAAATAGAGAGTCTGTATTGTAAGATCTCCTGTTGGGTTTGAATATCAACCCTACAGCTAGGTGCATAGGGAGGGTAGAGAATGAGAGAAAGAGAGAGAGAGATCTGCAAGCTAAGTGCACACATAGAACTGTATGTTTTCACATAATATCAAGAAACACATTTCTGTGGACGTAGCCCTAGGGAGAGAGTGAACCATGTATATATTGTTGTTCTGTGTGATTGATGCTTTGTTCTTAATTTCTTTTATTTTGTTATTGCATCGTTGCGTTAGATCTGATACATAAATCGCACAATAGGGCTAGGGGAGATAAATAATAACTAGATATTTATGTGTTGTTCCTTTGAGTCCACTTGCATTTCCTTTGGTTGTAGACACCTATGTCCTGCAACTCCCTATCACTACTTCAGTTGAGACTACATCTTCTTTGCAGGTGTTTCTGAAAGGGCCAGTAGTTAGGTCTTGTTGGTGCACTGTTAAAGTTGAACCCTGGGTATGCCCCTGTGCCAACAGGTCTAGATCAGTTCCTTTTAGGGATAATGGAGTCACTTGTATCATAAAATATTGGAGGAAACAAAAGATGATGTAAGAGCTAAAGACCAAGAGGGATGAAGATTGAGGTGTTGGTAAGCCAAGGCCTCAATCAACAAGCCTTATAAGGAAAATGGCTATTAGGAAATAGGTAACCCTACGCCCTAGCAGTTTTCCTTCTTCTTTAGGTCAAGATTGAAACAATTAATGGCTTGATGAAGAAAATGACACTAGAGTGATGCAATGGCAGGGCTCTATTACAATGTTTCAAAGGTAGGGTTTCTAGCACAATCTAATAGGTGAAAATTTGTTAAGACAAGGACAATAACATGTGCATATTCTCCTAGGGTTTTAGACTAGCAATTTCATAATCTTGGAATAAATGAAAAGTAAATATACCATAACCATTCAAAGAAAAGAAGGATTACATAAATTCACTTACATCCACCAAGAATAATCTAGCAATAATCTTAGTTGAAGATTTCCACCAAGAAAAATGCCAAGAAACACCAAATTAAGCCTCCTCCAAGAAATGCACCTAAACGCTCAGCAAATAAACCCTAATTAGGGTGAACATTTCATACCTCATAAGTGTGAGTGAAATATGATAAAAAATAAGAGGGATTTCCCCCTTATTTATACAATACTAATGACTAGAATTAGGTCAAAAATTCTAACATGACCAGTTACAAATAATATCTAGTTTTTACATTAAATGTCATAATTAAACCCTAAAACAAGTTGCAAATGTGACGTCATTCCCTTTTAGGGTGACGTTGGGCCTTTTTTGGGCAAGGTTGTCCTCCAAGAGAAAAACGTTAGGCCTCCTTGGGCCTCAGTAACCTTCCACACATGCCACTTGGCACACAAATTCCTCCAAAACATCCCAAAACACTGGGTGACATCATGGGACTTCCAAGGCCTACATCATGGTGGAAAGAGAATAAACCCCTGGGTCCAGTCTTGCCAGGATGTCCCTAGTGAAAAGTCCTCCTCTCTCTATGGTGCAATCCTTTGATCTATCTCTACCCCCTGTTGGGGTCTCAACATCCATCTGGTGGGATTTTATCCCCATGGAGGTCCGAACTAATTATCTCCCCATGTGTACCTATCCATCGGGTGTGGCCCTGCAAAATCAACAGATATGCCCTCCATGGGATCGTAAGTCACAGGGATCATAGAAATGCCAATCACATATAATCATAAAGTTATTAAACATGTGCATGAAACCCCCTTTACCTGGACAAGTGCTCAAAGACATTATGCTAATCTGCAAGCCAATTTTGGAGGGGACGCTAGGACGTCCTATTGTGCTAATTCTCATTGGATGTGGGATGTTCCTGGGAGAATTCAAATCCAGGCCATGTGAGTGGATGAGGTGGTAGTGTCATACCTCTACATGCCCATGGACCTAATAGGTTGTCTCGTGATGAGACCCCCTGTCCTCTAACTAGGTCTTGATTTTTTATTTTTTATAGGTCCCTATATTTCTTGCTGAGAAGAGTTTTATGGTTTTCTCGAGGATCCCTGGGTGAAGCATCTCAAGGTTTCTTTCTTTTGGCCTTTATATTTTTCCAACTACTTTTATAATATGGGCCTTTAGCCCCTTCTTCCCACAAGGTAAGGTACAAACCTTAGATATTTGACCAACCCAATTCCCATACTAGTGTAATGGGATGGATGAGTGGGAAAAATATGAAAAGTGGTAAGTATGGTGGGAGCGGACGATGGCCTTTCATGGATCCTCCTAGTGACAATTCAGACCCTATGGGTACCAAATTACTAGGGAATCATGTCATTCCCCTAGGTGTGGTCATCTGGAAAAGCATAAGGTCCAAGCACACATTGGAAGAAAAAATAATTAAATGCACATATTCAAAGGTTTTGAGGATCATAGTGACACATACCATGATACCTGGACTCATTACCTCATGGAGAAAGATCCATTTCTGTTGGAGGACTAGGCTGATGTGATGTATGTTGTTGATGTTGACAAAGTGGAGGTTGTGAAGAATGAAATGATGGGACCTCTAGGGCCATGCTCAAGTCGATCTGGCTCTGAGTGCTCCATGTCTAGGACCTGTGGGCCTTGAGACATAATATCCTTAGTTATCCCTAGGCTAGGGGATAACAAGGGTGACTATCAAGGAACATGAAGTCATGAGAGCTCAACAATTATACTTTGTATATTCCCAATCTTGGGTTCTTTATGAGATCTTTCCTAATTTATCAATGATAGAAAATAACCCTACTGAACTGAAACATGGACCACATGTTGATGGTGCGATTGATTTCATTGAAATCCCTGCAAATAGTCAAGTATTAAATTAAATGGGACAAATGTCCTTATACTCAAACATGCCTATAGTTACTCAAGGGGATAATATAACCTAAGGTCCCATGTAATTTACAATGTCCTTTGAGTGTAGACTTCTATTAAAAATACTTCCAACAAAACTGGCGATGGAAAAAAAAGAGTGAAAGGAAAGAGGAGGAGCATGAAATGTACATAGCTGTGATGGATCTCAGAATTGTAGCTTGAAATATGTAGAATATATGATTAAAGGTTTTGGCATTAAGTGGTTTCTCCAAAGATTTTATGGTAAACAATTCACAATGCTTTGGTAAACATTGTTTTTTCACCTACTTATAGATATTTTTCACCTATTTTTGCATAGAAATGGATCAATTAACCTCATTTTTTCATGAATTTTGGAATTTTTTCAACTAATTCAATTTCAAGGAGTTTTTAATGAATTTTGTCAGAATAAGAAAGATAGTAAGAGAGTTTGTTTTGGAATTTGTCATCAATTTTTCAATTTGATCATGTGGTAAAAGGAACTTGAATTGAAATATAGGTATACTTGTTTCTTCCCACATTGTGCATTTATTAGTTTCTCTTTCATTTTTCCTTAGGATTCAACCTACCAATTCATGACATTTATCCACTCCTCTTGTTCTAAATTGTTTTTTTTTGGTGGTAGAGTTTACCCATCATAGGACACCGTAGTTAGCACCTTGCTTTCCATTTTGGCTCCCATGTTGAGTTCTCTCATAAGGCTTGGGAACCTTAATAGCTTTGTCATGGCCATATGATTGAAGTGCATGTTTCTCTCTCCATATTTTCCTAGCCTTTCCAAAATTTGATTCCATTTATTTTACTCTGCACATACCTACTTTGATGCTCATGCCTAATGTTGCATTACAACTCCCATAGTGTCATTTGCACTCATTTGTGTTGCTCATAATTGGCATTCATGCCATTTTCATTTTCAAATTTGTATCCCTAGAGGAAAAAACTAATAAGCATCCATCTCTGGCCGGGTACCTTTTCTACATTTGTTTTTTCATAGGTCTTGATGTAGTCTAAGGAAAAGTATGAGTAGGTTACCAGTAGATTGTTACATAGAGAAATACACACTAAAACATAATATGGAAAAACACATAGACATATATATATATAGATATACACAATTTGTGAGAGAACCATCAATGAATTTTAATATATTCAAAACAAATTTTGTATTTCCATTACATAAACACACATATATATGAGTGATATATAGTTACTAGTCGGTTACATTCTTTAATTGTCTAGTTTGTTGACTCTAATTTCCTATTCAACCAAATTCCCTAACCTAATATTTAGTCGACTTGGCTAGTAAAATGGAAGGTCTAGTCAAAATAGTCAAATATCTCGTACAACATCTCCCCCCCTCACAATTCCTTTCTCATCCCGAGTAAGGGGGATTACATTGAAAAATTTGGCATATTC
>ML779914.1:308209-318267 GCA_009831015.1 Picea engelmannii | reverse complement strand
ACACTAGTGGGATCACTTTTATTGAATTTTGTCGACTTGTTCATGCATTTCCTCAGTATGTTGATATGTTTCCTCTAGATTCTACCACATGTGAATTACTACATTTGGTGGTAGCGGAGTGGTTTTGATTGGTATATATGATTCCTCCAATCCTTCAACGATTACATCTAGAGTTTTGGATTGATGGCTGGTAGTGGGAATGTTCAACACAAAGGGGTTGAAAAATTGTAAATTTTGTCGGTAAGTCAATGGTGCTCCCGACTATTCTGCAACTAAATGTGGTAGCCTCTCAAATGTTGTTTGGTAAATAGTCGGAGCCATTTTCAACAAGTTATTAGAGAAAAATTTTCATTCTTTGACTAAATGTTGTGCTTATATATCCACTGTCTTTATCTGTCCCAATAGTTCTAATTTGTCTAATATCAATGCTTCCTGTATCGAAGTCGACTCAGGGTTCATATTTTTCTTGGTTTCTTCCATTTTCTCTTTGATCCAGTCGAGGTACATGTGTCTCCCACCATCGAGATACTTGGCTAGTGAAGAATTCAACTAGACTATGAACTATCCCTTTCTCTCCAACTGATTTAGAAACCTTGTCGACATGCATCAGTGGACAATTCATTTCATTGACCCACGGGGGTTTCCTTTTCTACGAGTGTGTCACGATTAGTGTTGGCATTTTCTAGAGCTTTGTTTTTACAATGATAGGTACTACTTGTACTAAGAAGCACAATTTGGATCGCCTAATTTTTATCTCTTTGACTGAATGTTGTGCTTATATCTCCACTGTATTTTTCTCTTCCAATAGTTCTAATTTTTCTAATATTAATTTTTACTGTCTCGAAGTTCACTCGAGGTTGATATTTTTCTTTTTTTCTTCCATTTTATCTTTGATCCAATCGAGGTGCATATGTCTCCCACCATCAATATACTTGGACAATGAAGGATTCAACTATACTATGAACTCTCCCTTTCTCTCCAACTGGTTTAGAAACCTTGTCGACATGCATCAACAGATAATTCCTTTCACTAACCCACATGGGTTTCCTTGTTTGTGAGTGTGTCAAGATTAGTGTTGGCATTTTATTGAGCTTTCTTTCGACGATGATAGGTACTTCTTGTACTAAGAAGAACTATTTGGATCAACTAATGTTTATCTCTTCTATCGAAGAACACTCTTTGGCTTGTGCTTTGTAGTTTTCCATTTTCCAATTATATAGTTCCATATCTTAGTTTTAACCTATTGAAAATGGAGAGCCGACTAAGATTTCTCCTTCACTATTGGGCTCTATATTATTATTCTTCTAATTCATTATTTGATATAGTCATTGGGATTCATGAGCTTCATCCTATGTCTCAATACAGGGATTTCCTTCCTTTCGGTGTAAGGGAATTATGATTTTTCTGTCGCTACCTTTCAATTTGATTCTATCTCTCTCAAGGGAAATTGTGGCCCTCGTGTTCTAGCCCTAAGGACATCCAACTAATGCAATGAGTGTGGGAATTACTTCGACCAAAATGATTACCTCAAAGTCAAGTCTCGTCAGGATTCCCATTATGAATTTTATTACACTTTTAAGCGTAGAAATTGGTTAATTGAACCATGTATCCATCATATTTAGAAAATTCATTGTTGGATGAAGCAGGGGTTTCCCAAGTTGAACCCATGTTTCTCTAAGGAGGATGTTCATTTGGGATCCAAATTCGACTACAAATTTTTTAATCATATGTCCTTCGATTTCTAGGTTGACATGTGGATCGAAGTCATTTTTTTTCTTTCTCGAGACAGTTGTCAAAGAATTTTGATTGGTCTTTGGTCTTCTTTATATTCTCTTATAATTCCCAATAGGTTGATCATGAAACTAACTGACCTTTTATCATTTGGTAATTGCGGAAATTTGTCTAGGGTAGGTCTGATATCCATATGTCCTCCCTTGTTTTCTTTATCTTGTTCAATGTTTCTAAAAAAATTCAATGCTTCCCTCTTTATTTTTTCCTCATGTTCTAGGTCGAGATATGTATTTTTTCCTCCCCTCTGTTGACTTGATGGTTCTGGATAAATTTATTTTCCAGCTCCCAAACATGTTACTATGTGGAGGTTCTTTGAATTAAAAATATCCTTTTTTGGCACTGTGTGCAAGATATTTACATTTATTTTACTCATGATATTTTCTAACACGATTGGACTGTCTTCGAGGGAGTGGTCTCCCACTCCACAAATGTTAAAAAAATTGATATCAGTTATGTATTTGATTAGGAAATATGGAATGATGTGGTCATGTTTCCAACAAATGAAGCAATACTATCGTCCACGACTTGTCCTCTGCTGAAATTTCCTCTTTCTCCTCGTCCTCCACCTTGAAAGCCTCCATGGCCTTGACCTTTGTATCCATTTCTATTTAATTGGTTGACATTTTGGTCGACCATCTGTGTATGATAGACTGAGAGATTTTTTGTTTGATTTTTCCCATTCAAATGACATTCCTACATTGAGTGATCATTTTAGTCGCATATATGACACCACTTTGGATGCACATTTCCCATATTGTGTGGGAAGTCCCTTGTAGCATGATTCATTATACATTTTCATATATCGCAGAATGTTTCAATCTAAATCCAATGGACTGTGGGATACAGTGCATTGTTGAATTTGAAATAGTATTTTATATGAACTTCACTAGAACAACTTGTACACCATTGTTCATTGCAAGAAATCAACATGTTTTTAATTGATTGTTGCAATTCTGGAAGATTTTCTTCCAGTTGTTTCTCAATGACTGATGAATTTGAAGCACCTTCATCATCCATTTCTATTCCTTGATCTTTTTTTAGTACTTCTTCACATGTTTGGATATCATACATGCATAGTGGTACTCTGATATTTTGTAGCAAGACTGGGATGTACCATTATACAAGCAATTTCTTGTTGATTGCATAGGGAATTTGACTCAAAAGTTATTTGAACCTTTTATCATACTCATAGACAATTTCATGTGGATTATTCTCGATTTCTTTCAATTTTTGAGCTGCAAGGTGACTGATCTCTTGTGTTTTAAAGAATGAAAGGAAAATTTTCTTTATATTTGAATTCAAGTGTTGTTGATTGTCTGTGTAATTCATAAACAAGGTAATATCTCTGGCTCAAAGCATGATACCAAATTATTTTATTTGTTTATCTTCATCAGTTATGTTAGTTGCATCCCATAATTTTTCACAAACAAACCAATGTCATTTAGGATCTTCATCACCTTCATAAATCATGATGTGGTTGAGCCCCATTGTTACTTTCTTGGGTTTCATCGAGGTTGGAACTATTGCAAGTGCTTGGGTCGAGGTACACTAAGGGGTCAAAATTCTTTCTTGAGTTGAATTCTAACTTTTCAACTTGACTGGGACAATCTTTTGTTGATTTTTAGTCGTGATGTATTCAATTGATAACTGCACTTGCTCATTTATTAGACTTGGAGCATCTGTTTGACAATATCTATCTATATATTTGAAGAAACTTCCTCTAAGAGTTCGTGTTGAATCGTTTTCACTATCTGTTGAGTTTGAATCTTCCAATAGTAAATTTGGTAGGGGGGCGGAGTCTGTGAGATATCTTATATGAAGGATTATATCTTCTGGTCAACTTTCTTGTGCTTCAATTAGCACTGTATCTCTTACCTGACCAACATTTTTAGTTTGACACCACACCCTTGGTGATTGTGTATGCACATGAAGTCTTTGTGGAGGAAGTTTGCAATATGCAAGTTGGGACTTCTTACAAGGGAAATTTGAATCGTGGATTCTGAGTTGTCGATCTCCATATCCACTTGGTCAAATGATCGTTGGGTGCCACTAGTTTCCATACTCAATTGCAAGGTTTAATTCCTCCCAAGAGCCATTGGGGCACTCTTAAGGGCTGTTCCAACGATCTGTCGCTCCTGGGTAGGTTTTCTATGAGAATTTCAGGGGTCCCTCTCATTTCACAACACTTCTCACCTCTTTTGTCCCATATATTTCTCTATATTTTGTATATCTGTTGAGGGTTTATGAATCTACATACGACTTGTAGACTTCATACTTGATTAAGTTATCTTCCTTCCAAATTCTGACATTCTTGTCTTGGGTGTGCTTCAACTTCGAATTTGACTTCGAATTATATCATATCATGGGTCATCCAAGATCCCAATGTTAGCCCAACTTACTCACAATCGACAATGTTCATCATTTTGTTGATGCTCATTTCTTCAAGACGTAATCCCAATATTCTCTCGTGTCTTTGCAGTTAGATCCCAAAAATCGTTCCCACTCGTCTTGTTTCTCTTACCAATTAGAATTCGGTGGAGTATTTCTCAGAAGGGGTTGGTACACAATGATGTCACTGACTCCCTTGTCTAAGAGGAACTTGTGAAGTAAGGACGACACAATGAAAATGAACCCATCGTGAATATCCGTATAAAATTTGTTTTCAATGGTTTGGACTGACTCGTTATCTTCAATCACTTGCTCTTCAATATAGTCTCATATGATGTTTTTGAACCACTCATTAAGATTAAGAGTGATTATGTGAATTATTTTGGCTGATGTATTTGTAGAGTGCTTCTAGGATGTCTTCTAGAAATCATTCATGTGACTCCGAAAAGAATTGTGTGCGAGCTTCTTCTAGCATTAGTCGATTTCTTTGTGTGTAGTTTTTGATATAATTGGTAATTTTACACTCGCACTATTCACATATGTCCTCCAATGTTAACATATATGTGCCTTTTTTCTATACATGCCCAAGTTCATAACTACTGGAAACATAACCAATGTTGTAGTCTAATGAAAAGTATGAGGACGTTACTGATAGATCCTTACATAGAAAAATACACACTATAGCATCATATAGAAGAACACATAGACATATAGATAGACATGCACAAGAGGTAAGGAACCCCAAATCATTTTTATTGTGTTTAAAACAACTTATGTCTTTCCATTACATAATCACACATATATAAGACTGATATACAATTACTAGTCGTTTAGATTCTTTAACTGTCTAGTCGGTCGAATCTAACTTCCTATTCAATAGACTTCCCTCACTGAATATGAAACCGACTTAACTAGCTTACTGGAAGGTCTAGTCGACGAAGCCAACTAGCCCCTAATTTTTTTTTATTCCTTGCACTTGGAACATAGTTGGATGCCTTGCGATGCTCATTTCTTTGGTTGTATCATGGCATTATTTTATTTCTTTTCAGGATTTTCGAATATGAAAAAGAAACAAAATTTATATATTTTAAAAAAGAGAGAGGGTGAAAATAATCATATGTCTATAATTCTTATATATGTGGTAAAATTCAAGTTATGTTTCCCTTGAATAAATCACTTATTTTGAGTCCATTCATGAATATCTAGGTTTTAGTATTTTGCTAGGAGTTAAAGTATGTTTTTTTAGTTCTTAACGCTCCTCTAGTTGGTTACTCTTCCAATCACTATGAATAATATTCAATGCCTCTTCCATTGTTGATTTATATTAGTGGTCCCTTTTGGTGTTATTTTCTTCCCACATCACCATTGTGTGATGATTTTGTTCAAGGGATGTTTTCATCCCATGTCAACCATTCTTTATATTTCTTGATCATTCATGTTCGCCTTCCCTATTTTCAAGTTGTTCTTAGTTTCATCTTCATAACTACCGTTTCTACTTGTGCTTGTGTTGAAGGATTGATTATGTCCTTCTAACTGGAGGGTATTCTCCTATCTACAATGACATAGTTCTTCAGGATATAGACTTATATTCAATGGCACCCTATGACTTACTTTAATTATTGCTAAACTACCTTTCACTCAATAGATGAGATTCATCATTGATATTTGATTGAGTGGTTTCCCATATGTTTGATGGAAAAATATTTATTCACATAGTGGTATTGGTGATATCATGGATTCCATTTTCCCTATTGATGGAATGCCTTTCCTTCGACAGTGGTTTTCATTATGGATCATTGATTAGAGGGTATTCCTCATTCACTATTTTCATCTGGTGCATTCAAAATATGTACCTGGTAGTGTTTTCTTTCTAGTTTTTGTTCAATACCTTTAAATCATGTTCTAAATACCTGCACATGTTGGTTGATAAGGGGTGGATTAACTCCCTCCTTCTAATGAACATCTTCTAATCGACATTAACACATTTGGTTTAGGAATGACATTTAGATGCCTTCTAGTACCTTGAGGCCTATAGTCATCCCTGGCATGTTACCTCCCTATTGACAATGGAAATACATTGATGTCCCTTGATTGCTAGATTCTACTGTTGCTCAATGCCAACACATGTATTTACCCTTGCTATAATGTACTAAGTAACTTGGTTCCTATTTTCATCATTGGTGGGTTACCATGTGTTTGTAAATGGTATACATTAATGATCAACAATGAAACAATTTCTCCCATGTTCAACATCAACTCGTTTATTCACATGGTGTAGATTCATAAATTTGAAGGAATTGGATTGAATACCTCAGGTTGTAGTAACATGTCATTCCTATTTTGTTGCAGAAGTTGCAAATACAATATCACCTATCTACCTGAAATTGGTACCTTTTTGGAGAACCAATTCGTACTTTCACACAATTCTAGGTGTTCTCTTGATGTACACTAAGAGATAGATCCACTTTGTATTTGTTCATGGCCATGATTATGCATTCTATATACTTTATGGATTTATAGTGTACTTGTTTTGGTATACATGCTTATTTTCTACTTGAGCATGGGTATGCCCACTTTGAGGAAGAGAGCAATTTGATACTTTGGTTTTTTTCACATGTATCTTTCAGATCTTGAGTTTATTGCACTTTGCCTATTTCCATTTATCTAGTTCATATCCATTATTAGAATGTATCTTATCCATTAACTTCTCATTTGAACTCATACACCGAGGGAATCTCTTATAGTACTATTTGGTCATCATTGGCCTTTAATTCCCTTTTGGATAGAATAAATTATACGTTTTACTTTTCCCCCACATGAAATATATCATATTTTTTATTTTCGTTCTCATGGGTGTGGTTTATGATATTTTCCCACATATGAAACCCTAATTTATGTAACAACCCTAGGTGAATACATGCTTAGGAATTATCAAGTAAAATTTATTAGATAATTAATTGTCCTAATATGGTTTTAATTAAACAATGACTAGTATTAATAATATTAATTGATTATTTATTTATTAATTAATTGTTTTTAACTTTTGATTAATTAATTAATTAATTATTACATATCACACTCAATGATATTGGTAATAATTTAAAGGGGGCTTAATAATTTTAAATTGATTAATTAAAATGCTTTATGTATGCGGGAGGGAATAAGGCATTAAAGAAATGGATAAGATATTAATGAAAGGGGGGATAATGCATTAAAGAATGGGATAAGATATTAAAGGGAGAGATAAGGAAATTAATAAGGGGGAGGAGAGTCAGTGAAGGAGGGATAAGGAAGGGAAGGAGTGAGATGAGAGGTATTCTACGGGAGTTGGGGGATGGATTTTGGGAGATTTGAGTATGCATTCTATATACTTTATGGATTTATAGTGTACTTGTTTTGGTATACATGCTTATTTTCTACTTGAGCATGGGTATGCCCACTTTGAGGAAGAGAGCAATTTGATACTTTGGTTTTTTTCACATGTATCTTTGAGATCTTGAGTTTATTGCACTTTGCCTATTTCCATTTATCTAGTTCATATCCATTATTAGAATGTATCTTATCCATTAACTTCTCATTTGAACTCATACACCAAGGGAATCTCTTATAGTACTATTTGGTCATCATTGACCTTTAATTCCCTTTTGGATAGAATAAATTATACGTTTTACTTTCCCCCCACATGAAATATATCATATTTTTTATTTTCGTTCTCATGGGTGTGGTTTATGATATTTTCCCACATATGAAACCCTAATTTATGTAACAACCCTAGGTGAATACATGATTAGGAATTATCAAGTAAAATTTATTAGATAATTAATTGTCCTAATATGGTTTTAATTAAACAATGATTAGTATTAATAATATTAATTGATTATTTATTTATTAATTAATTGTTTTTAACTTTTGATTAATTAATTAATTAATTATTTATTACATATCACACTCAATGATATTGGTAATAATTTAAAGGGGTCTTAATAATTTTAAATTGATTAATTAAAATGCTTTACGTATGCGGGAGGGGATAAGGCATTAAAGAAATGGATAAGATATTAATGAAAGGGGGGATAAGGCATTAAATAATGGGATAAGATATTAAAGGGAGAGATAAGGAAATTAATGAGGGGGAGGAGAGTCGGTGAAGGAGGGATAAGGAAGGGAAGGAGTGAGACGGGAGGTATTCTACGGGAGTTGGGGGATGGATTTTGGGAGCTCTGAGTATTGCAGAGAGGGAGGTGAAATTTTGTGAGTGGCATTGACACAGTGCACCGGAGCTGCTGGGGGTTTTGGGCACGGAGGGCCAGGATATCCGTGGATATCCTGGGGCTAGGGAGCTACCTAGTTGGTAGGGAGGACAGTTTTGGGTAGTGTTTTCCAGAAGCAGGAAGGAAGCAAGCGGCGGGAAAACACAGGTTGATAGCATCAGGTTCAGGTATTTACCAAGAATTATGCATTGTTTTGTATAAAAAATTGTTATTAAATTTTATTATTATGATGAATTTGATTGCAAATGTGTTAATGAAGTAAATTTTAAATTAAATCAGCCATTACATATGGTATCAGAGCTGTAGTTGAAACACTGGAGCCTTAAGGTCCAAATTCCCTCCCGCCTAACCTGCAAACCAAACCAAACGCTTATTTACGCAAGTTATTCAATATATATATATATATATATATATATATATATATATATAAATGAAATAAGAATTGAAATGAAATTTCAATTAAATTTTGCAATCCTAATAAAGTGGAGTTGATCTATAGAATGACCTTTGTCTTAAAGTTTGCAATCCTAAAGACCTTAATGGATGGAACTTGGCGCTTACCTTATAAACCCTTGGAGACCATATACATGACCATCTCCTCGGCCAAAAGCAGTAGAGGTCTTTAATTTGTGGGGACTCCAAAATATTGTCCCAAATACTCAAAACTTATAGGTCCTCCTCTAAAGCCGAGACTAAAGTGAGCTGTAAGTCACCACTCCAAATTTTATATTCGACTGAAAGGCCCATTGCCGTGTCAGCGTTATACACGTAGAGCTCAAATTCTTGTGCACAAAACCATCTTGAAGTTAACTATATCAATAAATTCTGAAATAATCAGAAAGGTACTTAACCATAAGTCCAATGTGAACCAGTTCCTTGCGGAAACATTGGCCGTTTTCAAATGCCTTTCTTCTAGGCTGAGCTGAGCTTGAAATTGACGTACGGTATGATTAGCCTCTGGTTAGGCGCATAGATACTCCTTTGGTTTGGCCCAGGTAACAAAACTAAGTTTCAGTGGTCAACAGCTTCCACCAATAAGTCCGACAAGAGTAACCCAGGAGGTATTTGCTAGCTGGTAAAGCTACCAGTGTCTCATCATCCACCAAATTCTTGAACGGACCCCCAGATAAAAGACTGAACATCTTTGGAGTATTTTAGATGTTGCTATGATGCCTGTTAACAAATAAATATACTATTCTGGCAAAATTCCAAGCCATACAAAACCTCAAATCGCTCAACACTCGCACAGCTCTCGCCCAACCCTCCAATCGCCCAGCACTCGCGCATCTCTCGCCCAGGATAAGTACCCAACACCGAGGATAAGTACCATGTCATGCACCAACAACAAACACACAAGCCAGCGCCAGCGCCAAACCAAAGTTCAAACCATATGTCTAAACTATACCATACATATATTACACCAGAGTCGCGCGCCAACACCAAACTCCAACACCAAACTCCAAAGCCCAGCCTCGACCTGCACTGAGCCAGCAACCAAAAGACAACATGTCGATTTATGCAATGCATATTAAAGTTTAATCAGAATCCTTTTCATGAATTATTGTTCCATTTCCCATATCCCTGATTTATGTATACCTTTCTCTGTAG
>ML779914.1:282145-299947 GCA_009831015.1 Picea engelmannii | reverse complement strand
ATTAATTGTCCTAATATGGTTTTAATTAAACAATGATTAGTATTAATAATATTAATTGATTATTTATTTATTAATTAATTGTTTTTAACTTTTGATTAATTAATTATTACATATCACACTCAATGATATTGGTAATAATTTAAAGGGGGCTTAATAATTTTAAATTGATTAATTAAAATGCTTTACGTATGCGGGAGGGGATAAGGCATTAAAGAAATGGATAAGATATTAATGAAAGGGGGGATAAGGCATTAAAGAATGGGATAAGATATTAAAGGGGGAGATAAGGAAATTAATGAGGGGGAGGAGAGTCGGTGAAGGAGGGATAAGGAAGGGAAGGAGTGAGACGGGAGGTATTCTATGGGAGTTGGGGGATGGATTTTGGGAGCTCTGAGTATTGCAGAGAGGGAGGTGAAATTTTGTGAGTGGCATTGACACAGTACACCGGAGTTGCTGGGGGTTTTGGGCACAGAGGGCCAGGATATCCATTGATATCCTGGGGCTAGGGAGCTACCTAGTTGGCAGGGATGACGGTTTTGGGTAGTGTTTTCCAGAAGAGGGAAGGAAGCAAGCGGCGGGCAAACACAGGTTGATAGCATCAGGTTCAGGTATTTACCAAGAATTATGCATTGTTTTGTATAAAAAATTGTTATTAAATTTTATTATTATGATGAATTTGATTGCGAATGTGTTAATGAAGTAACTTTTAAATTTTACTGTTGTGTTGTAATTCAATGGTTGTTTAAATTAAATCAGCCATTACAATTTACACTAACAAAAAACTTAGCCAAATTTTAATGAAAAATAATGATTTAAAATTTTGGAGAAGGGAAATGTTGTTACCTTTATAGCACCCTTATGTTGGAGCATTTCCCTTTGTTTTTTATGATCATTCTCTTCTAGAAAAACTCCTATTTCTAAGAGAGACTATCTTGCTGAGAATTGAGACTTGAAGTTTTTAAGTGGAGTAGATGTGAATAAGTGGTTTAGTTTAGATAAATATAGAATCCCTTGATGAAGATGCCAGAAATAGATCAAGTACATTATGGTGAATATTCTTTAACATTTTTATTAGTATATGGAGATCTCTCTTCTCTTCTCCACATCCGCCCCCAAAATAAAAAATACAAAATTATGATGCAATTTACTTGATTACTAATTATCAATTTTAGTATTTGAGGAGAAATTAACCACTTGATGTTAGTTAATATTAGTTAGTTATGAATTTCTTATATATTTCTTCCTAGTCAAAGGTTTCTTCCTCCATATATTTCTGTTTAATTTGGCATAATAAGTGAATTTGGAAAGTTGGGTACTTTATATTTTTGTTTACTTTGCTAGTTTCTTGACCTTAGTCACTTGGAATTATTTCCTACAGTAGCAATAAGGAATTTTTGGAAGATATTGATGAAATAGTTAAATTTTAAGTTAATCTTGGATCTGATAAGGCAATAAAGGTTTTAACAAAATGAATTATGTTGGTTGTACACTCTAAGCAAGGTAAAGAAAAAATATTCAAGAATTGTTTTTTTGTTTCTAATCTCAAGAACAATCTTTTATGTATAGGCTATGTTATTGAAAACAATTATAAATTATTGTTGATATTGGAGCTTGTAAATTTATTGATAAGAATGACGGTAGAGAGTTAATGGCAGTGATTCCCATGATAAGGAATTTAATCCTTACAATAAAAATTCATCCACCAAGATCAAGTGTATTGAAAGAAACCATTGAATTCTATAATTGGTTGTTGCAGAGGTGTTATGACATTTTAATTTTCAAGGGGTTAAATTTATTACACATAAATAAGATGGTTTAAGGACTACCCAAGATCAGAGTGAAGGATGAGATATTCTTTGGTGTTGCACTTGGGAAGCAACAAAAATAAAAAAAATTAGTTGGGAAATCATGGTGGGATTCTCAACCACTGCATGATCAAAATTATTTTGAGAACGACATGAAGACATAAATATAGCAGAGATATAAAAAGTAAATACAAAGAGATATTGCAAGAAGCACATAAATATAGTGAAACCCAACTTATATTAATGAATAAGAGAGAAACACATTGTAAAACACAAGCTAATAGTTTGGGGTAGCTTATCTATGAAAAGAAAGAGATGTTGGCTACACTTCATTTGCAAGAATATTTACATCACACTCAATTGCATGCTTAAAGGGCCTCCTTCACCTCAATTATATATGAGAGAGTGAGAGGATAACAATTCCCATGATGTGTGTGGGATAAATTGGTATATGTTTATAAAATTCCATACTATTGTAAAACACTAGGACTTCCTGGGTGGTCACCCATCCCAGTAATACTCTAGCCTAAACATGCTTAATTGCATAGTTCTAATGGGATCTGTTTCATTAATGTTATGTTGTAGGCATGCACATAATATCACTAGGAAATCATTACATGTTGTTTGTAAGTAACAAATGAAGATGGCATTATATTCCATTCCCCATCAAAAGAGAGAATATCATGGTTTATCAAAACCATAGGCTTGAAATGTTGATTCAGTGGAAAAGGTGGATGGCCACCAAGATCTTCCTAGATAATTCCGCCCCCTCCTTAGGAAGAAATGGTCCCCATTGCATCAAGTTACCTTGGGAGATGGGGAATATTCTATTGAATATGAACCTTGGTGAGATGTTTTCCTTGTTGAAGTAGATATCCTACTTGTACTTTGCTTGTGGAAGGATGTCATGAACCTATTGGAGGTGTTGGATCCATTCAATAGATATGAATGCAAGATCTACCTTGGTTTGAGTGTGGGAGGACTTTGTCAGTGAAAATGCATGTTCAAGAAGAGTTATATCAATGGGGGATAATGGTTGGAACCCCAAGCACACCTAAAAATGGTTGTGGCCAATAGAGATATGTTGAACATATGGAAGAATATCATTCTCTTTATGCTCCTATACAATATTTTTGACCTGCTTCTACTGGACAAAAATGTCTTGGGATGAGGTTGTAGTGGTCGTAGTGACCTTGTGTTCACCGTCTAAATAGATGATGAAGAGGGAAAACATTGTGGTCTGAAATATTTCTTTGTGGATTTTTTTTTCCAAGATGAATGAGGTGGTGGTAGTAGGATCTACCTTTGGTACCCTATAGATATGATCTACCATAGTAACAATGTTACTGTAGGACCGAGACTCATATATAACATGACGTTTCCACATGTATATATATATATATATATATATATATATATATATATCTGTGTGTGTTTGTCCTAAAATAACATTACAAACTTCAAGTGTGGCAACATCACACACTACCTCATCCTTGAAGGGATTAATGCCATAGGATAGGTGACATTGTTGGCTGATAGAGATGTCTCTTTTCTGGCTCAACCATCATATGGTTTATGGTTGGGCGTGTGGCATCGTTGGAAGCTTCAATCTCTTGAAAACCTCGACTAATATTAGGTTCTTCTGACTCTTGTTTTCAACAATGAAATGCAGTGGGGTCCCCTTTACCCAAATCTACAAGTGGAAGAGGCATTAGCCCCCTCAAGCTCCTATAATTCTTTTGGTTGTATTGTTGTGGCCATGATGGTAGATGTGGGTTCTGTATCGATGATTCGTTTCCCTTTATTGTGCTCTAAATCAAAGTCTGAGTCAGGTTCTGATTAATTTTTATTTGAGCTCGACCACCAATGACTCTTACAAACGACCTTCATCAATGTTGTGTCAAGGGATTTTGTGGAACTCACACCACTTTTCGGTGTCTTTCTTAAACTTCCTATTACCCTTCTTTTCCTGCGTCTTGGATTGGCTCTCTTGAGGTTGACCTTTCTTGTTGATATGTCCTTCATTCTATGAGTTAGGGTTTCCTTTTCCATGCTTATGTTGTGGTATATTTTCAAAACTGAACTCCCACTTACTCTGCTACTTGAATTTCTGCTCGATTTTGACGGCATATCGATAAAAAACTCCCAGTGAGGAGATGTCCAACAAATCCATCTTTGTTTGGATGTACCTATGTAAACCAATGCGGTACTTCATGACCAAGTGTTTCTCATAGTCTTTGATATCCAACTTTCAGTGCAAGGTATGAAAGATGTTAGTGTACTCTGGAACCGTCTGGTCTCTATTCTGACGCAAATTCGTCAATTTCATGTAATGGTCATCATAGTTTCTGACATGGTATAACTCCTTTAGGGAATCAACAAAGGTCACCCATGTGGGTTCTCTTACAAACGGTGTAGATTCACTTGTGGTGTACCTCTCCCAGTAATCTTCCCACCAAAATTTTACATGGGGAAGGGATTTAAGTAGCGCGGAGGTGATATTTTCACTATCGGAAAATTTTTGGACAAAGTAATAACCTTCTAGCAGATTCAACTATTTTTCTAGAGCATATGCATCTATCTAGCCTTCAAATAAGGGGATATCAAAATTGACTTGTACCTTGAAGGGTGTTGCACCACTGAAATGACTTCATTTTGAAGATGCCTTGGCCACTGCCATCGGTAGTCTCCGAAGGATATGAGTGAAGTTGTCCATCATCTCGTTCCTCTGTCGTGTGAAGGATTCCTCAAGGAACATCTTGAAAGGATCTCTTGCTCCATCATCTCTCTTTTCTTCGGCCATGGGAGGTTTCTTGGGCTGAAAAGAGAAATTGTCCTCAAGCGAAACTATCTTGAGATCTAAATCTATATACCCTGACCTTGTCGGGGACCTATTCTTCAAAATGAAAAGGAAAAGACTACTCTGATACGACTGATCCAAATTATTTTGATAACGACATGAAGATATAAATATAACAAAGATATAATAAGGAAATACACAAATATATTGCAAGAAACACATAAATATAGTGAAACCCAACTTCTATTAATGAATAAGAGAGAAAAACATTATAGAACAAAAAATGGTTGAATGAGGTAGCTTATCTATGAAAATAAAGAGATGTTGGCTACGCTTCATTCGCAACAAGATTTACGTCACACTCCATTGCATGCTTAAAGGGCCTCCTTCACCTCAATTATATATGAGAGAGTGAGAGGAGAACAATTCTCATGATGCATGTGGGATAAATTGGTATATGTTTATAAAATGATGTAGGCATGTAAAACACTAGGACTTCCCGAGTAGTCACCCATCCCAATAGTACTCTAGCCTAAGTGCACTTAACTACAGAGTTCCAATGGGATATGTTGCATTAATGATATTTTGTAGGAATGTACACAAGACCACTAGGAAATCATTACATGATGTCTGTAAGTAACAAATGAAGATGACATTACATTACATTCCCCATCAAAAGGGTGAATATCATGCTTTATCAAAACCATATGCTTGAAGTGTTGATTCAGTGGAAAAGGTGGATGGCCACTGAGATTCACCTGGATCAATGCATTTGTTTCATTCGATTATTTCTGACACCATGTAAACAATATGTATTGACAATTTATTTTTTTTAATCATCTATGAAAACATGAATCTATTTCTTGAAAAGTAATATTAGAATATTTGGGTATTTCGTGAAGTTTATAGTTTTAATTAAAAGTAAAAGTGATTATTCTCTTAAAACTTCAAAGAATAAAGAATAAAACAAGGGTGAATCCAATTCAAAAAATTTAATGCATATTGTGCTAATAATGGAATCAAAAGAAAACTTATAGTAGCATACACACTCCATCAAAATGGAACATTATATTGCACCGATATGTCTTTCAAACTTCATAATTTAACAATTAAAGTTAGAAGCATTTAGATTTGGACTTAAACTGGTGGTATAGTTATTGACATTTCACGAGTTTATATAATAGTAAAGCGGTTTATTAGTAGAAATTATTGATGTATCCTCCCCATACGTCAATGTCTTGAAGTCATATATCTATTTAAACAAGTGTTGCATGGCAGCGTAGTCCCTGCCAGGTTGGAATGGGAATAAATGCACTGCTATGGCAGGATCCCGAAGTAGCAGAGACACGTGGGAAGCAACTTGAAGTAAATGTGGTATCCATGTATAAGATGACTCATTCCAATGTGTCACACGCCAGGCATAATGCATTGGGCTGGTAGATGTCCCTCGAAGAACCTCTCTAATTAGTTAATCATAATATTATATTAATATGGGGTTAATATGCGAACATGGATGTCGATCGTAATGCATTTTTTATAGATATGATAATCTTGTTTAATTTTTTTTCTAGGGCATGTATAGTTCAAATATGCGACTTAGAAAATTTCTATCGTAATGACTTGAAGAAATAAAAAAGGATAGTTGTAATTTTTATTTTTTTTTGAAATAAAGGTTCCTAGAAAAAAGGACCAGGAATTACACACATTAAACATTCAAATATAATAAACAAAATTTCCTAACATCCAACATAGTTGAAGAAAAAAAAATTAACATTTCAAAAGCAGTCCACAAGGCATCGTCAAAATTGTTCCCGAATTAGTTTTTTTTTAAATTTATCAAAAATTAATAATGCATGTTACATATTTCTGGAATCTGTTACATATTTCTGGAAATTTAAATGTGTTTTTCATATAGACTGGGATTGGGGCTCCTATGGACCATAAAAAAAAATAAGCACAAGAAATAGGACTGTAGAAAGAAGTGCATGATGGTAGAGAGGAAGACCTAAAAAGAAGAAATTGGAAGTTATGAGTCTTTGGTTAGAGATTTCTATTTAAAGAGGTAGAATAACTGGATTGATAAAGAAAACAAGATGTGATCAGTATATACTTACTATGAAGCTGATGCATTTTTTCTTCTCTCATTGACGCCCACTAGAATCGTGCCAACCGACTGTTGCCCTTCTTCAGTGAGCTTGTCCATTCTCCTTTGGATCCATTCTTCAATGTAGCTTGTCATGGAGGCCACATTGATTTCATCCCGTATTTCTATGTTGAAAATATCATTTTCTAATTTCCTTAGATCGATAGAAATACTATGCAGAGCCTGTTCAATTTCTTCATTGTGTGTCTAATAGTCCACTAGCTAGTTCTCGACGTCATCTTGACCATATTCAAGGATGCCGTAAAAATTTTCTAAAGACAATCCCTTTAAAATATCAACTTTTTCATTGAAGGCTTGCTTGGTTAAGGACAAGGAGTTGAGGATTAAGTTTGGGTATTGAACCTCGTTGGTACTTCCGGATAAGTCTATTTGTGTCAAGTTTATGAATAATAATTCTTTCTCTGATATGACTTGTTCACATGATTCGACAATGAGATGTAGGTTCTTAACTTTCTCTTTCCAACATGCTTTTAATTCTTTGATCTGGTTTGGGGAGGGAATATCCTCTTGTATTATTTTCAGATACGAAATGTTGATGACATGGTTTCCAAAAGGGATCACTGTCTGTATATAGAAATGTTCTTCATTTTTTAAATTCTCCTACAAATGTTCGTGCAAATCATTTTCCCTCGTTCAAAAGGAAGCTATATTTTGTGATGTTTCCCAGGCTTCAGTAATTAGCTCCATTCTTTTCTTGATATTATTCTCTACATAGCCTTTACAGAATGTGAGGAGGCTGGAAGATCCTTTTAACTTGGTTGTAGGGGTGGAATGCACCGTTTTTTCTAAAGGAATGGAAAACAATAGGGCAAGAATCAAAGCCTCCTCCAATTCCTTGATTCGACCATTCAGTCTGGCATTCTCCGCTTCAATTCATCCAATGGAATCCTCAAGAGTATCTGCGGTTGCATGGTGAAATCGGGAGATTTGTGATGGCTACAATTTCCTAAGGTTAATCTCTTAACAATATTTCCCTTCCTCATTGTTACATCTCTCTTTTCAATAATTACATTTTTAGATTGGTTGTAAAAAACAATGCTCTGGAATACGAAGGATTCATCTTCATAAAAAATGTTGGTCTCAGCTATTTCCATTGTCGAACTATGGTTCATCGTGTCTGTGGGTAGATCAAATTTGTGAAATACATCATCCATAGCAGTTTCAAGTTGCATGTTCTCACTTTCCGTTTCAGGCTCTTCCGCCTGACCTACAATGTTTTTTCTCTTATTCATCATGAGAATCTTGTGAGAACTATAAATTTTTTCATGAGGAGGGTTCTTATATCCTCCTCCATTTGAATATTTATGGTTTGATTTCTTACCGCGGTGGGTCATTGAAGTAATGCTCCATGATGTTGTGGTCTTGGGAGTGTTGGCCGGGGACTGGAAACTCTTCTCACCAGAGATTTTTCCCTGTTGTTTGTACAATTCAATTACGCTTTGCAATGTCTCTACGTCTCCATCATTAGGAGAAGGAGTGTTTTCGTCACTATCTTTGTCTTCAGTCAGGTGTGTATGGATAAAAGAGGTGCTAAAGCCAACTTCTAGTAAATGTTCTCGAAAAATCCAAGTAGGGTCGAACCCTCTTAGCCTTTCATCATATTTTAGGTTCAAGTTCTTGAAATGGCCTGCGATTTCGTTAAACTTTTTGACTTTTCTGAACATGAAGTCCCCAACTTTCCAGGGAAGAGGAATGATTTTTTTTTTTCTCTTGCCATGGAAAAAATGCAGCCAGTAGTTGTATTTCCTTGCTATTTCTATAAGAAACATCTTGTCCGTGATGTGACATGGAAGGAGAGCAAGATTTTCCTTGGAGCCAAAGATCATTATTACACTGTAATTTTCCTTTTGTTCAAGTGTCCCCTTCCTATCCAAAAACTTGGTTGCCTAGCAAGACATCCAGGGAGCATCCTTTCCTACCAATAAATCTTTGAAAACCGAGACAAAGTCATTAAAAACCTCATAAAAACAATGGGAGGCCTTGTGCCTCCACAAAGTTTGGTACCAGAATGTTACTGGGTCGAATTCATAGTTTATATTCTTGGACATAGACAGTCTTGGAAATAGAAAACAATGTGCTATCGCCAAAATCAAGTAGGATGACATATAAAATTTATTCTCTTCTTTGAATCGTGAAAATTGGGAACATATTTCAATGGAAATTAGATTCCTCTAATAAAAAATGGATTGTTCCTTGACTGTGAAATACAAAAATGGATTCATGTCCCGTTATTCTTGTAAACAACCAAGAAATTTCTCGGAATGGATTTCTAAAGGAACTGATCTGCAACTTTGTGATATCTTTAGGAACTATTGTTAGGTCTTCAAGGAACTCGAGTAAGAGGTCCAACCCGTTATCATGTTTTTCTAGGAACTGCTTGCAGTCTTGTCTTGTGAAGATCAATGTTGGCTCTGAAAATCTTAACATCTTGTGGAATACGTGAGGTGACAAAGAAAAAGGAGAATGGTGGTGCAATGGAATAATTATTTGGCTTGAAATATATTTTTTGGCGCACCAAGAGACCACCTCCTTGCAGTCAAAAACCTTAAGGAAACAACCTGCACGAGTGATTCTAGAGTTCCAAATCACTTCATTCTAAGTGGAATGGGATGAATAGTAAGAGTATGCCATGGACCACTGGAATTTATGGTCCTCACGTCTGAGTATATTCACTGTATCTCCACAAAATTGTTTTCGAGATGCTACCATAAGTTTACGAGAACGTTCATTTTCTCCAGACAATGTTTGAAATGAAGAGTTGGAAGGGATAATATAAACCTCTACAAATCTTGGTCCAATGCGTGTGAATGGGATATCCCATCGATCCTTTTTCTCATTAATTACAATCTCGATGACTGTTTCATGATGTGTTGTTAGCATTAAAGACTAGTAATTGCATACCTAGAAGTGCGAAGATGGTAGGTATGACGAAGAGCAATTAAGGATTGGAGATTTTGTGAACATTCCAACGTGATGACCTGTGCAAGAAATTCCATGCTGATTGAGATGAACAATTGGAAGGGATAATATAACTCTCCACAGATCTTGGTTTAATGCATATTAATGGGATATCTCCTCAAGTGTTTTGCTTGTTAATGACAATGTTGATAGTTCCTGCATGATGAGTTGTTAGCATCAAAGGTTACTAATTGCATATTTAGAAATAAGTACGAATGTCACGGGGATGGGAAAGAGCAATTAAGGAGTGGCTAATTATCTAAATCATTCAGGTGGGCTTCAAAATAGGGTTACAAGGTACAACCATTAGAGATGAGGACCCGAGGGTCAAATTGTATGTCTAAGAACTTTTTGAGTGAAAAACGCATAACACGAAAGAGGGCATGATGGGACAGTCTAGAGGTCAATTTGTATATCACGGAACTCCAGGTATTGTTTGTAGGCCATGGAACATAGGAAGCACAATCGTGAGCCTGCCTGTCCAAGAACCTGCAATTGAAAACATGGTTTTAATATGGAATAGGGAAACGATAGGATAGACTTGTTTTCGCTAATATATTGAAATTTGTAATAGATATCCCATTACTTGGAAAGATCTTTTCTTCATTTTTTTGGGCAAGTTCTATAGTGATAGTCAATGTGACTGTCTCGTTGAGCCTTTTGATTTTTAATGACGGTATGTATGGTTGTTGCATGATGAACTGTTTGAATTAAACCTTGGTCGTTGCATACTTTGATAGAAGTGTGAAAGTGGCGGGCACAGTAAATAGTGACTAAGAATTGGAGATTTTGTGAACCTTCCAACCCGAGATCTACGAAAGAGATTCCATGAAATGGGAAAGTATGGAAAGTGGTCAGACGAGCTTCAAACTAGGGGAACAATGTTTCCCCAGGAGACGTGACTTCCCGAGGGTCAAATTGTATGTCTCGAAAGTTTTGAGTGAAAAATGTGTACCATGGAAGAGGGGATGATGTGGGAGTTTGTAGGTAAATTTGTATATGGAAGAAGTGTGGGAGATATCCTCGAGCCTTTCGATCATTAATGACATGTTTAAGGTTCTTGCATGACAAAGTGTTAGAATTAAAGATTATTAATTTAATATCCAGAAATAAGTACGAAGGTGGAGAGGACATGGAACAACAATTAAGGATTGGTTAATTATTGAAAGCGGTTGGTTGGGATTCAAAATAGGGCTACAAGATAAAACAAACAGAGGTGAGGGCTCGAGGGTCAAATTGTATCTCTCAGAAGTGTTGACCGCAGAACGCATAACATGGAAGAGGGCATGATGGTGCATTCCTTCAAACAAATTGTATATCGAGGAACTCTGGGTATTGTTTGTTAGTCACGGAACATTGGAAACACAATCTTGAGCCCACCAGTCCGGGAACCCATAATTGAAAAAGTATCTAAGTATGGAACAGGGAAATGATAGGTCAGACTCGATACATAGTGGTTGCAGCATGTGCAACCATGGAAATGTACCACATCATGAACATACAACCAAATTGCGACTACGTATTGAAAGGAACAACGGACGATCGAGATCATGATGGGGCATTCCAACGCACAAATTGTATATCGCGGAACTCCAGGTACTGTTTACAAGTCGTGAAAGATTCGAAACACAATTTTGAGCCTGTCAGTCCAGGAAACCTGCAATTGGAAAAGTGTCAAAGTATGGAATAGGGAAACGGTAGCCCATACATGTTTTCGCTAATATATTGAAATTTGTAATAGCTTTCCCATTACCTGGCAAGATCTTTTCTAGATGTTTTTGGACAAGTTGTGTAGGGATAGTCATTGTGACTATTTCCTTGATTCTTTTTCTTATTAATGACGATATATACGATTGTTGGATGATGAACTCTTATAATTAAACCTTTATTGTTGCATATTTGGAAAGAAGTACGAAGGTGGTCGGCATAGGAAGCAGTGACTAGGAATTGGATATTTTGTGAACCCGCCAACCCGAGGATCCAAAATAGGGTGACAAGGTTTCCTTAGAAGACGTGAGGCCTCGACAATCAAATTGTATTTCTCGGAAAATTTGAATGCATAATGTGTAACACAGAATAGGGGAGGATATGGGAGTCCGATAGTCAATTTGTATATTGTGAAGGTCTGGGTGTTGTTTGTAGGTCACAAAACAATGGAATTTAATCTAGAGACCATAATAATTAATGCGCATTGGGAAGGGCACGAATGTGGTAGGGATGAAAGGGAGCCATAAATGGTTTGAAACTTTTTATGAACCTGGGTAAAGTGAATCTTGCGGGTTGGAGGAGCCCGAGGTGGAATTGTAGATCAAATTTTTTTTGGGTGCAAGATGAATATCATGGAACAGGTGGAAAAATTTGGCTAAGTATAGAAAAGAACGACGGTCGTTCCGAGTAATGTAAATGGTAGTTTAATGTTTGTTAATGGGAGATGTACACGAGGTTTTTTGCTTGTTAATGACAATTGTTTCATATTAGTGTCTTCAATTTTCATTAGTAAAACCATAATTAATGTGCATTGGGAAGGGAGAGAAGGTATTGGGGATGGAATGCAACGATAGATGCTTTGAAACTTTTGTGAACCCGAGTAGAGTGAATCTTGCGATTTCAAGGAGTCCAGGGTGGAATTTTAGATCAAAGAAGTTTTGAGTGCAAGATGTATATCATGGAACAAACAACAACAAATTTCGATAGCGCCAACATCGGAAATCAAAACCATAAAATTGGCTAAGTATGGAAAGGAACAATGGTCAGTCGGACTCGTCATGTAAGGAGATAGATGGAGATGAAGATCTATCAGTCCACCAACCCTGGACCCCACTATCATATAAAGGTTACTAAGTATATAACCATAAAAGAATAATAGACAGGAAGAAAAAAAGGGGAAAAGGGATAATTATCTCACATAACAACATCTACTATTCATTTATTAATGCCAATATTTTCAAAACCCTGGTGATTTCTCACTAGTAAAATCATAAATTACAGATCACAAATTTTTTTGGGTGCAATATGTATATGACAGAACAGGGGGCATAAGTGTTCGATAGCACAAACCCAAGACCTGGTGTTCAGATAATTGGCTAAGTATTGAAAGGGACCATGGTCGGTCGGGCTCATGATGTGAAGATATAGATGACGATGAGAATCTGCCAATCCGCCAACCCGGGAAGCCGTGATCATAGAAATGCGACTAAATATAGAACCACAAAGGGATAATATAGGGAAAGAAGACAAGGGAAAAATGGGTAAGTATAGAGAAGGGAAAACAAAGGGAGAAACAAGCATTTAGTCTCAGCTATGTAATATACTTGGGGGTCGACAAAGACAACTTCAATTTTAAAGAGAATTTGTTTATATTTATTCCCGCAGACAAAAAAAGAAAATATGTACAAGAACCAATCCTGTAAACATTCTTTTATAGATTTCAACTTGATCATCAAATGCTTGTTTGGTTAAAAAAAATGAGTTTAATATCAATTTCAGGTCTTGGAATTCATTGGTGGTGCCAGCTAGATCTATCCCATCTTCTTGAATAGCTTGTCTCTTCTAGATATGGCCTTCTTGCATTAGATTTTTTTTAACATTCCATACTTTGATAAGTGTTAATTTCCCTCTATCATTGAAAACTTGGGGTTTAAGGTTCCTTCCTTGTAATGTTCCTAGTCATAGACATATGAGAAAACTTAGAGATGTGATTCAATCCCAATTCAAAGACGAAGGAGTGGTTTTATGTGATGCCAGATTTGGGGGAAAAATTCCTGTTAGCCAACAAAATTTGAGACAAAAAAATTTCAAGTATGTTGTGACTGGTATTCTCCCTATATTCGATCATTTCTTTGGTTGAAAGGCCTCCCTGAAGATTTGTATGTTGAATTTCTTGGTTTTCTAGCAGTAAATTGGATGGGAAGTTCAAGTCACCTGGAAAATGATCCTCTATTGAAGTATATAACTTCTTCCAGCAACAAAGATTTGGCAAGTGTATCAAATGTTTCATATCACACCAGAATATATCTTTCGTCATAGGGGTGGCAGACATCGTTGCTCACAAAATGGTCTGGAATATTTAGAAGTGACGCCAAATATCACTCCATGCGCAAATATACTCAGAAGGAAATTATAAATTTGGATCCCCATGAAGGTGAGAAACTGTATGCATGTTTGAATCAACATTCTAAAATTACAAAACCTTTTATGACAAAGTTATAATAGACTTGAAAAACAACCAGCTTCTATGTCAAATATTATTGAGCGACCTCTGGATGTAGTAATAGACTTGACATACAATCAATTTTCTATCACTATTGATACTAATGTCAAGTGTAACAAGTCATGACCCCAGGCTCTAGGTAGTTTTAGCTTCAGGCATCCATGCTAGTGGTGATTCTAGGCTCCAGATAGCTTCAACTTCGGACATCGACACTGGTCGTGGAAATGGGAATAGTGCCATTGAATACAGGGTGGTAATGCGGTGAACAATCAGGCTTGTCATTGTCAAAGCACTTAGACTGCAGGATTGTCAGGCTTTCAAAGAGCATCGGATTTATTGTTGATTTGTCACGAAAATTACAATGTTGTTGTGAGTCCAGAAATATTTGGAGTTTGGGTGTCCTGTGTGATGATGAACTTGACATTAGGTATATGTAAGAAATTTATTATCTGAAATTGCAGTGTTGATTTGATTACCGTAGTCGACGATGGCTCGATTGCATTGGTACATGTTGGCACAGGGGCAAACCCAGGGTTCAATGCTTAACAACACACCAACAAAACCTCGACTACCAGCCCTTTTGACAACACCTGCGAAGAAGGTGAAGTCTCACCCGAGGTATAAGCAGGGGGGGTTACAGGATGAAGGTGTTTGTAACCAGGTTGGGACATAGATCTGTGATAAAATCACTTCGCAGAATATTCTATTAATGCTTAGAAGGTGACATGCATTAGTTTCTTAACATCAGAGAGCATAATCAAGGATAGATCAGCGCAGTAGAAACAAATTATTACATACCCTAAGTACTTAGCACTTAGCATTATAAGATACATATAGCATTCATTTACCCTTAACACAAGTAAAGAACTTAAGCAACAAAAGATATATCTATTATACATCACAATCAAATCATTAAGAATATTCATAACAAAAATAACACAACATTAAGAAAACCATGAGACACCAGATATACATGGTTCACCCTAGGGTGGGGCTACATCCCCACACCACTTCACCTCTTTATTATTCTCCCAGATCTTACATTCAGTCACTCATGTGCACTACGCCATAGATTCGAGCTCTTCACTAGACATGATATTTTCACACTAAGCACTAGATCCTCCTTCCAAAACTAGGTCAAATGCACAGAGCCAAACCCTCTATCATAACATTTACACCTTCTACAAAATAATAATCACGTACATACATTCCTTTGCACAAAGAAAATCTGTTCACACAGAACTACATTCACTTTTCTTACTTCTACAATACATTCCCCTTTATTTATACTTTACAAACCCTTACAATAAGGCCTAAACATGGGAAAACTCCATGGTCCGACATCCCATAAACCCGTTACAAAACCCTAGAGGATCCTTTACTGGGTCTAAAAAACCCTAAAAAATGTGTGAGATTCACGATCTCAGCTCTGCCTAGGCGCTCCTTCTTAGACCAACATGTCGAAGTCCAAAAGTGGGATAATTATGACCAAATTTTCATCACAAATTGGTCGAGGGCCAACAAGCCCCCAACACTCACATGTGACTCATCCCCAGTCACTCAAGTTTGGAAAATGTTGCTTCAAATGCCCCGAGATTAACTCAAGCTGCCTCAACTTGCTGCCTCACCTAAGCCTCCTGCTCAGTGAAATCTTGGATTGCCTTCTCTGTAACAGGCCCTTCCAGGAATTGTTCTACTGTTGCAACTACTTAATCTAGTTGTGAGCCCTGTCCATCAATCTCCTCGAACACCTTGCAACCTTCATCATGCACAGGTTGTAGATTTTGTGTTACTTCCATTACCTTACCCTGGAGGGCAGTGATATGTTGTTGTATTGTGCATTGCTCCGGGGATCTCTTCATCCTTTCCATTGCGGTGAGCAACTTCATATGCACTTGCAACAAAAATTCTTGTTGTTACGCATCCTGTAACTGTGCTTCTAACTTCTTTAGATCTGTATCCTCGACGAAGAGTTCATATGTTTGGGTGCTCCTATCACTCAACTATTTACATACCAAGGTTAGGGATCTTATATTTTCTACTCTGTTTTAGAGGTCTCCTCCCTCTGGTCACGCACCTCCTGTGGGGTGCTCGGTACTGTTTGGGCCTCCAGTTCTATTATCCTAGCTTGAAGATGCTAGAGGGTCTCGACAACCTTCACTACTTGAGCTTTGACCGACTCTTTCTCTTCCTGTGCCAAGCCTGGCACAAAGAGACATGCTTTACTTAATTCTTCTTTGACCATGGCCTGCTCTTCGAGCAACTTCTCTTTTTCCATCTGTAGCTGGGATTTTTCCTCCTGAAACTTCATCTGAAGCTCTGCTTTGTCATTTTCATGGGAAACTGCACTGTCTTGCATTGCTCATAATTTTACTAAGACTACGTCTTTCACCTTTATCAAGGATTTTGTAGCCTTCTCCTTCTCTTCCTGAGCTCTCTGGAACTGATCTTTTGTTGCACCCACAATCCTTCTTAACTGGGCTGGTTCATCCCCCAATACTGGAGTCTGTAATGAGGAAGGCACAAATGACGCAGTAGGTACTGTGCAGACCAAGCGAATAGCCTGCTGCACTTCCTTCAATTCTCTCTCAATTATTCTCTATAACTCCTCCTGTTTCTCTCCGTATCTATGCAACATGTCTTCAGAGGCATCATCCATAGCTCCATGGACCAGACTTATGTCATCGTCAATGAGAGTGGCTTCCAACTATGGCTTATTGGCATGTGTTTTCTTCCTTGCTGAAGGTTTGTTCGATGAAACGTTCATATTTTGCGGTCTCACTGTCCCAACAGGGGGATATTAAAGTGGTGTATATTCACCTCCTCCTTTCTCTTCTTCTCCTCCATCTCCTCCTCCCTATCTATTTTCTTTGTCTCCTCCTCCTCCTGGCGAGCCAGACCTGTTACCTTCAAAAAATTTCTCTTCATCATTGTCTGTGTCCTAGACTTCAACCTTCTTTTTCTGCTTCTTCATTCCACTAGATTGTCCGACATGTTCAACTCATGTAACTATGGGGATTCCTATGATGTGAGTGTCAGATAATTCTACATCGGCAACAAGTACAAGAAATTCCTCTGGCCATTCCTTTGTAATCTGCTCCATATCTTCATCTGTCAACTTGTAGTATGACTGTAATTATTCCTAGTGCTCATCTCTTCGTGTGGTGATGTAAATGAATTGGGAATCAACGTGGAACTTCAATATGGTTTGGTATTGGTGTAGGGTATGCAGTGTCATACGCAGGAATGATTCAATGGAGACCTTCAGTTGTTGGTAATATCCATGAAACATGGCATTAGACTGCCACTGCTTCATCATGTCGTTGGTGTTATCACTCCAGGAAACTACTTATGGTTGTAAACTAAGTATGCCTGGTAACTTGAGAATTCAATATCGTTTTAGCAAATGGATCGATGGGATACCATAATAGCTCGATGGAAAGGTTGCTTATCGAATAGTTAAATGAACCAGTGCTCTTAGAAACTGTAAATCAGATGATAAATAACAGAAATGGTATGCAGAATATTTCTGAGACGACCAAGTATATTAACATGCAGGGTTTATGCAACCAAATACATGCATAACATCGGGTCACACACAGCAATAGGAAGTTTCTCAATCCAAATCATGAGCACAGGCTAAGCTAATTTGAACAGAGTGCAGAAAAAATGGTGGATGAAATATCTGATCACAACAACGAGAGAAAACTGTGATTTTTTACTAGAAACAACAACCCAAACATACAGCAAAGTCTCTCCAAGTTCGAACCATTGTTTGATTTCAAAATAGGCATATATAGCCTTTACAATACGGTTGCACAGATCCTAAAAACATGGATCTGTTATTAACTGAGAACAGTCCTAT
>ML779914.1:261929-279486 GCA_009831015.1 Picea engelmannii | reverse complement strand
AAACAGTCGTATTTTTGAAATGGAAGACTTCATTTTCGATTATTTCCTAAGACACACTAAAAAAAACCAAAATTTTTCTGAACCGAAAAACTCAAAAATGACTTGAAGCTACTACTGAAAGCTATGATATCCACCCAAAACTCAGCCGAAAGGACGGTTTCATTTTGGGAGTTAACAGTTGGTATACTACAGGGTGGAAAAATGAGTTGCCAATGGCTCCAAAGGTTCAATCTCTAGGAAAGTGGGTCCTTCAGTAATTTTCCAAGTGAAAAATGTGATCAAAATGATCAACCAACTGTAATGGAATTCATATCCCAAGTCATGGGCTTCACGACAATCCTTTTCTAATTAATTGATGCCGTAGTTTTCCTAGTTTATCTGGATGCCCTCCACACACTTTTCTATGAGGTCCACCATGAACCTGGTGACCTATTTGGGGTGGTTCTTCCTCACTATATTTCCAGATAATAGTTGACAAGAAAGGCACACTACGCCATCCTGTATAGAGGCTACCTTGTAACCTCGCTTTCCTTTTTATACCTCTCCGTAAGATTCCTTGATGCGTTGTGCTAACAAACGGTCTCAGGCCTTCCTTGGATAAAACTTCTTAGGGTTAGGACCCTTCACACTTAAACCTGTGATCTAGTGGATCAACATCGGATCCACAATAATCCTTCTTTTGATCCATAGATATCCGCCATGATATCACCACAGAAGGAGTTTAACGCAAGCGTTAACTTCCTGGTGGCGGGAAAAATGTGGTATCATCATCACGTTCAACACGGTTGACTGCACCAACCCCTTAATCCATGGCTATGAGACAAGATGAGGTTTCTTTCTGGTTGTCTTCGTTAAATATCGGTGAGGATCCAACATGGCATATTTCTTCCAGTCTCCTAAGTTGAAGGCGATGTGCTTCAACAACGAGATTTGTCCTAACTGACTCCCGACTATGTGAATTCCTTTCAGAATGTATGTAGTGAACACATATTAATCATAAGACAGAGGGATACTATCATGATTAACAGTGCTAGCCAGAGGAAGAACATACTCAGGAAGGATCTACAAGATCTACTTCGCGTCAGCCAGATCACCGCAGTGCTTACTTCATTGTTTAGTTTCAGGGTTGATATGGGTGGAACGACGTCCAGTCGAAGGGGAAGCTTGTGGTCCCCTAGTCGATGATGCCTGAATACCTTCAGATATTATTCTATAGTCCATTATATTCTTAATAACTTCCTCAATAGACTTCTCCAACTCGCTAGGTTCACCCGAAATTCTAGCTTTTAACAGACATGTTGGGTAGACAAACAGATAGGCGGGGTCTAGTTTTAGATAGCACATCTCGACACTTGGATAATTATCTTCTTAGCTCAGTCAATCGCGTGTATCAAAAATTGGTCCCAACTCCACCATAAACAAGTTAAGTAAGTGGGCGGTCGTGATGGATCTTCCAATGAACAAACAAATGCTTCCATTAATGTAAATCTATCTGTTATGGCATGGTCTCAATCTCCAAAAGCAGTCCATAAACTCATAAATGTGTTTCCTCACCGTTATGAAGCATCACTCTAATGGTCGGGGTGCCTCCAACGGTCATATAACCTCGCCAGGGAGAAGTCCTAATCTTCACGGACCTTTTGTTCCAACGAGGTTCAAACCTTGCGAACCTGCCTCCTGTGAGGTTCTAGTTTGTGAAGTCTTCCATTTGGTTTTCTTAACTTCTTGTAGCATTTCCAACTTAGCCTTATTTTTGTTTATCCTCCTCACCTTCTTTCATGTTATCTGAGTCTCTTTAACTGATTCTAGAAATCTCTTTCCATTTTTATTCTTATCTTCCCTTGCACAGTGACTTCACACTGTTGAGGTGCCCTCAAAGATTCTGAAATTAATATCCCTTTTCTTAAAACTTCCTGAGTGGGTATAATTCTTTCTTGAATAGATAGGTTCTTCAATCCTTCTTTCATTATTTCAACCTTGATAACTAATTATCTTTCTTTATGTCCCTCCTACGTTGTTACTTTTTTCTATGGCTTCGACTTATCCTCTCGTTCTTCTATTAGTCTGTGTATTTTCCTAGCTATGAAATCCCTTGATTCTTGTTTTTTCTTTTCTGTAGCTTCTTCCTCTGCTTTCCTTCTGATCTAATCCTTCTCAATCCAAGTCTTACCTAAAAATATTGGAAAAGGGGCGTTGTCCCCAACAAACCTAATGACTTCAAATTCTTGTTCAGTCTATGTTCCATGAACAATAATAGGTACAATAGTTACTCTTCCACATAAGGTTATCATATTGACTTTAAACAAGAATATCCTTCCTAAATAAGGTACCATAGTATGCTTCCCCAAAACTTCCCAAGTTTCTTCTCTCATAATATTCACTTGTGTTTCTTCATCCAAGACAAAGTCTATGTCGAAGTCTTCTATTCTTGCATTTATGCGTTGTTTTTCTTTCAAGGTTTTTGGTAAACTGACATATTTATGAGAATCCATCATTTCTTTCAACTGTAATAACATAGTTTGAAATTCCTCTGATCTTTTCTCTTTATGAATTTCTAACATACCCTTATTCTCTTGACTCTTTTCATATTTTTCTTGTTTTATGTTCATCCCTTCAACTTTAGCAATAATCCTTGAACAATCCTCAACCTCATGACCAACAACCTTACAACAAAGACAAATAGGGCCTACCCCAGGGAATTCCTTAGAAAGATGTCTCAACTTTCTGCAATTATAACACACAGTCAATCCTCTTTTTCTCTTAAATGTTCCCCAATCTTTTATGTACTATGCACTTCCCCTAGGATCATAGTGTTGGACCTACAATCTGCAAAAATTCTTTCTAGGTTCTTGCATCCACTTATTAGTCCAAAAACTCTTTCTATACATAGGACTAACATATCTTTCTTCATTTTCATTAAATTTACTCAAATCAACTCTTTATTTCAACTGCGTCCTAGCCTTTAGACTATGACATAATCTATTAAACATACTTAAATTCATTCTTTCGAACCAAAAAATTTCACTTATATTTCTCTTACCAAAGAACATAGCTTACCTCTTTTTAGGATCTTACCTCTTTTCTTCAGAACATATTACTTTCTTGGCACAAATATTCTCAATTCAAGTAGAGTACTGCGCACTTCAGCAACATATCTAAACATAGAGATTCTCTTTTTCTTTACTTCAATTCCCAACAATCACAGTTTCAGGTCCTGACAACAGAACCATTTCTTGGCATAGGGGAAGACCCACGGTTCAATGCTTAACAAAACACCAACAAAACCCCGAATACTGACCCGTTCGGAAACAACTGTGAAGAAGGTGAAGTCTCACTCGAGGTAGAAGCAAGGGGGGTACATGACATAGGTGTTTGTAACCAGGCTGGGACATAGATCTGTGATAAAAGAACTTTGTAGACTATTCTATTAACTCTTAGAAGGTGGCATGCATTAGTTTCTTAACATCGCAGAGCATAATCAAGGATATATCGGTGTGGTAGAAACAAATGATTACATACCATGAGTACTTAGAAGTTAGCATTATAGGATCTATATACCCTTAAAACAAGATTCATTTACCCTTAAAACAAGTAAAGCACTTAAGCAACAAAAGATCTATATATTATACATCACAATCAAAACACTAAGCAGATTCATAACATAAATAACACGACACAAAGAAAACCATGAGACACCAGATATATGTGGTTCACCCCAGAGTGGGGCTACATCCACAAACCACTTCGCCTCTTTATTATTCACCCAGATCTTACATTCAGTCACTCATGTGCACTAATTGACAAAGTCAAGCTTCGCACCAGACAAGAGATATGCACACTAAGCACTAGATCCTCCTTCCAAAACTAGGTCAAATGCACAAAGCCAAACCCTCAATCACAAAATTTATGCCTTCTACAAAATCATAATCACGTACATACATTCATTTACACAAAGAAACTCTATTCACACAGAACTACATTCACTTTTCTTACTTCTACAATACATTCCCCTTTATTTATACTTTACAAACCCTTACAATAAGGCCTAAACATGGGAAAACCTCATGGGTCGACATCCCATAAAACCGTTACAAAACCCTAGAGGACCCTTTACTGGGTTCACATAACCCTAAAAAATGGGTGAGATCCACGATCTCAGCTTCGCCTGGGTGCTCCTTCTTCGACCAACATGTCGAAGTCCAAAAGTGGGCCAATTCTGACCAAAGTTTCCTCAAAAATTGGTCGAGGGCCAGTAGTACAAGAAATACTAATTGTGTGATTAATTAACATCCTTGAAGGACGTGAATCCCAAACAATGCCTGAAACTTTTCGAACAGTCGTGTGTTAAAAAAATACATTGTTTTATATTTTAAGAAATAAGAAATTGTATTTTCTATGTCTAACATTAGGTTGCACACATAAACCTTTTTAAGTTAAAAAAAATTAATATATATTCAATGCACATTCCTAGAAGCGATCAAATTCCCTATAGCTAGTTTATTTCCATCATGTTGGTTGGGATAGAAGGATCCACCACCAGGACAAAGAAAGAAGGTAGCAATAAAAGCACATGTGCAAACACAAGATGGTGATGGAAGAACTTTATGACTAGGATTCACTATGTCCTTATTGATCTCTAATCCTGATGAACAACTCGAGAGGTGCTTACAGTGAGGCCATGGAAATTTATTTGATCCAGACAAGGCAATACTTCAAGCATCGAGCAATTTCTGTTTTTTTTCAAATATCATATCTACTGCAACAGAAGAAATGCATTCTCCTTATTCAAAGCAAGGGAAAGAGCAGGAAGATTGATATTCGATGGAAATAACTCTCAAATATCCTACTACATCAAGGTCTCTTCTAAAGAATGAAACAAAATGACTACATGAAGGTGGTAGTAAAAGGTGATCTTCAGAAACCAAATCATTAACTGAACACGTCAAACTTCTTGCAGAAGGTGGTAGTATAAAGTAATCCTCAAAAAGTGTTTTAGAGTCCATAATCCATAATTCCTTTCGATTAACTTTTCCTAGTTACATGTCGATGCAAGCATCAAAAAATTTTTGAGCCTCGTTCCCTAGTTATATACCCACCTTCACCTACCAGGAGAATATTCTTGCAAAGAGCGGAAAATTATTCAACCCAGATGCAATCATATGCATAGGAATAGTGAAAACAATGTGCAGTAATGATATAAATTTGATTCTATGTGGAGTTTGTTACTATATCGAGAGGTCGGTGAACAAACTTTGACAAAGAATATGACTTTCTATCAAGTCTGTTACCACACCCAAAAGTTTCTCTACAAACTTTGAAATAGAAACCTGTAATTTTAGGATGTTGATTCAAACACCCATACAGTTTCTCACATTCGTGAGGATCCAAATTTATAATTTCCTTCTGATTATTTTTTCCCATGGAGTAATATTTGGCATCATTTCTGAATATTCCAGACCATTATGCAAGCCACGATATGTGTGACTCCTCCGACGAAAGATAAATTCGTGTGTGTATGCAGGATTTGATACATTTTCCAAATCTGTGTTGTTGGAAGAAGCTATATAATTCAACAAAGGATAATTTTACAGGTGACTTGAAATTCCCTTACAATTTCTAGAAACAAAACAAATAAGTTCAACATACAAATCTTCAGGCAGGCCTTTCAACCAACCAAAGCATCGAATACAGGGAGAATACCAATCATAAGATACTTGAATTTTTCTGTGTCTGAGTTTTTGTTGGATAACACATATTTTTTCTGTCAAAGCTGACGTCACATAAAACCATTCCCTCATATTTCAATTGGGCCTGAATGACATCTCTAAGTTGTCTCACAAGTGGATGACCAGGAAAATTACAATGAAGGCACCTTAAAGCCCAAGTTTTCGATGATAGAGGGAAATGGGAATAAGTATTTAAAATGAACGTTGGAAGATGATAGTATAATCTTCCGTAAATCTTGGTTTAATTCATTTTAATGGCATATGCCCTCGATATTTTCTCCTATTAATGCCAATGTTTTTTAATATGTGTGTTGAATAGTCACTAATAACATGAGTTAACATTTCCATATGCAAGCATATTCTCAAATATGGCAACCTATAATATATGCACAATATTAAAGAGGGACATCATTTCAAGACCTTTGTGTATGAAAAGTTTGTGGACGACAGTGGGGTAGTACAATATTGCACTGTTACTATGATGATGTCTTAAAACAACTAAAATAACCACCATTTTTTTCCAATTCAAGATGGACGCAAAAACATCGTCAGATCCCATAATATTCACCTGTTAATGCATTTTACTGGGAGATATCCTCAAGCTTTCCACTTATTAATGCCAATATTTGTGAACCTTTCTGGTGATTTTTCACTAGTAAAAGAATAATTAATGTGCATTGGGAAGGGCGGAAGGTGGAGGGAATGGAGGGGAGCAAAAAATGATTTTAAACTTTTGTGAACGCGGGATTCCATGAAACTGCGAATCTTTGAAGACTCGACTAAGTATGGAAAGGCGGGTCGGTCAGACGAAGTCATCGTAGGTAGATTCAGGATTGTGATTTTGAGGACTCTGTGTTCAAATTGTAGATCACCAAAGTTTTGGGTGCAATATGTATACCCTGAACACAGGGCACCAGAGTTCAATAACGCCTATCCATGAAACCGCATTCATAAAATTGGCTAAGTATGCAAACAAATGGCGGTCAGTCAGACTCATGATGTGAATATATAGATGAAGATGAGGATTTTTTAGTTCGCCACCCTGAGAACCGACGAGCATAGAAATGTGACTAATTATAGAACAAAAAACGCATAATAGAGGGGAAGAAGAAAAGGAAAAAATGGGTAAGTTTAGAAGAGGAAAAAGAAAGGGAGAGAAGAACTTTATCCCTCACACAAAAACACTTAGTCTCATAAATATGAATCCATAGAAACACATTAACTATGGAAAAAACATTCTCAGCTATGAAATATAGTTGGAGCTCGACAAACTTCGGTTCAAGTCAAAAGAGATGTTGTTTATATCTACTGCAAAAATTTCATATTATTTTATCTTAGTAGTATTTTTTGGTGGGCCAACTGTAAAACCATGTTCGAATTTGCATTTCTCAAGTGGAGATGTGTTTGTGAAGACACATTTACTTGAACCACAATCCAGGGGTAGGGAAATTGCAACTTGGATTATTTGTTGAATTCTAAGCATTGTATTTCGAAGTGCACGTATCATTTGCATAGTATCAATATGATTTCTTTCATGTTCTTTGTGTATTCTTCTTAATGCACTTGTCATAGATTTTTCAACCTTTGCCATGTCACTATGGCTACGACAAAGGTGGTATCTCTGGAAAACAACGACCTCAAGAACAACACCAAGACAATGTCACACTCCTGTTTCTCTGGTCATAGTAGTGACATACGAAATATGTTCTGCAAGAGTATTTTGGCTCAGACATTCCCAATATTGAAAATTCTTACTTTCAAACTGGAAATAGTAAACAACAACCAACAAATAGGAATTCAACCACGATACCAAAACTCATCGATGAATGGGAAAGGACAGAAGCACAAACCCTGGCCTGGAAACTGCAACAACATTTCCAACTACAGATGCATGACCCCAACCCTACAAATTTGAAGTAAAGAAGAGCAAGTGGAAAACAACAAACCTGTGAAAAAGTACGAAGATGCCCAACTGTAGCTGCAGAACCTCAACTCTGCAAAGTTGAATCAAACAAAAATAAGAAACATCCAACGAACCAACAAGAAATCATCAACTATTCAACTAGGAATGTCGGTGAAGAACAATATTGTCCAAATTTACTGCAGACAAGATTGTATAAAAAAATATGAGGAATATATTGTAACACGCCTATTAAGCAAACATTTCAGGCTGTGAGGCCTGGAAGGTAAAAATGTAATATTGTGAGGACCATGCAAAGGCCTTCCATTTTGTAAAACTTGAATAAATTTGCAGCTTGCATGGTTGGCATTCTTCATCTACAATTGGAACTGCACTTCTGTCGCTCCCCATTCATGGGTAAGTTTCACATCCATGGTTGCATCCTTATTCGTTGTGTTTTTTTTTTTCCCCAGTTTGCAAGTAAGCATTTTCAATACTGGGAGGGATCAAAATCCTCTTGCATAACATCTTTGTATGTGACTACTCATAACCCACCTCTATAACACCCAGTGACATATACAACATGAAATTGAATTTTCTCTTCATATACGAAGATGTTATGCAAGAGGATTTTGACTTAGGCATCTCCAGTATTTAAAATTTTCAATTACAAACTAGAAATAAAAAACAAAAAATAGATAATACGATCATAAACCTAGCAATGAAACCCACCCATCAATGGGGAACAACAAAAGAGAAGTTCCAATCATGGTTGTAGAATCCCAAGCGTGCAAACTGCAACAAGAGAAACATGAAAACAAGAGCAAAAGAAACATGAAAACAAGAAACCAATCAACAATAAATGAGCAAGCTTCAACCACTAAACCAGTAACACTGCTAAAGAACAATATTTCCCGTATTCACTGCAGACAACATTGTGGAAGAATAAAAAAAAGAAAAAAAAATTGGATGAAAATGTATTTTAACAGCCCTATTAAGAAATGCAGGAATACAACCGCAGCACCGAGACCCACCGAAGAATGGGTAAGGACATAACTACAGCCCCTATCTTGCAAACTGCAACAACAAGTCCAACTGCATATGCAAGACCCCAATTTTGCAAAGTTGAAGAAAACAAGAGAAAGAAACAAAAAACAAACCAGTGAACAAGCACCAAAAGGCCCAACTACAGCTGCATGACCTCAACTCTACAAATTTGAATCAAAAAACAATAAGAAACATCCAATGAACCAAGAAGAAAGCATCAACCAGTCAACTAGGAATGTCGGTGAAGAACAATATTGTCCAAATTCACTGCACACAAGATTGTATCAAAAACTTAGAGGAAAATGTATTGTAACAAATCTGTTAAGAAAACGGTTCACATTGTGAGGCCTGTCATGTAAACATTTAAGGATGTGAGGACTGTCCAAAGGCCTCCCACTGTGTAAACAATTAAGAAAGTTGCATTTTGCACGGTTGGTATTTTTCAATACTGGGAGCGATTGAAATCCTCTTATAGCCCATCTTTGTATGTGACTACTACGACCAAATAAGAAGGATTGTAATGTTTTCTTCGTATCATTCCTTATCGCCAATGTTCGACACAGAAACCACCTCCATCGCAGCCATAGTGACATGTAAGAAAATGAAATCCTATTTTCTCCTCACATACAAAGATGTTCTGCAAGAGGATTTTGACTCAGGCATCTCCAGTATTGAAATTTTATCACTTGCAAACTACAAATAGCAAACAACAAACAATGAATAGGAAGTTGAACATGGCATCGAAACCCACCTGTCAATGGGGAACGAAAGAAGCGCATCTCCAATCGCGGTTGCAGAATCCCAAGCATGCAAACTGAAACAAGACCAACATGAAAACAACAACAAAAACAACAAGAAAATAAGAAACCAATGAACAAGCAATGAGCAAGCATCAACCAGTGAACCAGTAATGTCGATGAAGAACAATATTTCCCATATTCACTGTAGAGAACATTGCATAAAACAATGGGAGGAAAATGTATTGTAACAAACCTGTTAATTAAACATTTAAGTCTGTCAGGACCGTTGAAGGGCCTCACGCTGTGTAAAAATTTAAGAAAGAATGCAGTGTCGCAGGCCTGTTACGTACGCAAAAACAATTATTATATTATTTTATAATAATATAAAATAATAATAACAATAAAAAAAAAATAGTAACAATAATTCGAACAATAGAGGCTATACAAAAAAAAAATTATTCAAAGGACAAACTAATATGAAGTCAACTAATAAAAAACTGACTCTCTATGCTCAAAACTTTGGATATCTAAACATTTCAAAAAAGTAGTAAAAATTCAGAAAGACCATAGATGATCAAATACTTTGGATATGCTAACATGTAAAACATTGGGAATAGTGAAGCTGGCAATAAGACCTCAAATTTGTTATCCAATCAGATCATGCCATATATGGTATTTTTTATTATATACAAATCAACGTTATTAGTTCTCTAGTTCCAACAATAGAGATTATGCAAATATTTTTAGTCAAAGGACAAACTAATATGAAGTCAACGAATTATCGATCTCTATAGTCCCTCTACGCCTTTGGAAGGGACTAATAACATTGTGATTTTCATGACAACATAGAAGATATATGTTTTCAAACAGGATTTCATTATTGTTACCTTTGTTGTGGACATAATTGATTAGTGTTGTTTTGAGTGGAGAAAATGTTGATTTATCTGTGAGTTAGGCTTGTTGAGAATAATAATAATAATAATTTATTTGTAAGGTTATGGCTAAGTTAAACATTAAATTGGTGTATGATATCCTCTTGTTTGTGGGATAAGAAATCTCTCGTTTTGACTCAAGTCTACAAAAGTATACATACCCTACCTTCCTCTAGATTTGAACTTACACAGTCAAGAAAAAAACACACATTTTTAACCATTATACTTAAATATTGAACATAATTTTTAGTTAATGTATAGTTAACAATTTTAAATTATATTATTTTAAACTATGATATCATTATTGAAAACATTAGGGGACTTTAGCCCATTTTCGTTAAAGAAAATAATAATAATATTTTATTATTTCAACAATATTGATAAAAAATTATTGTTTCAACAATTCAATTCAATTCCTAACATCGTTTTTCTAAAAGAAACCATTCAAATATATGTATTTTGAAAACAAATTTTCATTTTTGAACAAGAAGATCAAAATTTAGGTGCCAACATCTTGTCAAGGTACTTTCTGAACCCATAAAATAAACCAATTTAAACATAAATTAGATTAAAAGGTCAATATTGTCTTTTTTATATAACATGTCAAGGTACTTTCTGAACCCATAAAATAAACCAATTTAATAGATATTAAATTAGTAGGTCAATACTATCTTGTTTATATAACATGTGGTTTTTTTTTGCCATCTCGTATGATGTTAAATGACAACAATGTTCATAGTATTTAGACTTTATATTTGATGTTAGAGGTTAGGTATTTATAGATATTGGATTGAATTTTTTAAGTTTTAATAGTAATTTTATAGAATAATAAAATTTGAAATTATGTTTTTATTGTAGAATATGATTTAAAATTGTTTTTTATTGATTAAGTATTTTGGGAAATAAATTGATGGTCCAAACCTAAAAATATTTGAGGTGGGTGAAAATTGATCTCATACAAATTAGTAGCAATTATTTAAATTAGGTCAATAGCCTTTAACCTTGAGTGTTATTGACTTTTTCACTAAAAAATGTGGCTCTCTCCAAATTTGACAATCAATAATCACCATGTTATGCATGATGATAGATGCATATATAGTGTCAAAATTGAAGCAATTCAAACCCAACGGTGTGTATTCAACCCACCAAGAAAAATAGCAGTGAATAAATAAATGCAATGTAGTCTCAATGAATTAACGCAGAGATAATTATTATGTGTCTAGATCAACGTGAAATAATGAGCAGGGCCACAACAAACACTTTTGGCATTGTTTAAAGGTTTTACATTTTGGTATTTTTTGTGGGAATACGACAATATCAACTTTTAATGCCCATTTGGAATGGGATAAATGTTAGTTTACAATGTTGTCTATAATGACATGCCAAGATAGGTTTTCCTTAATTATGACCCCAATACACAACTACACTAATATCCATGATGGATGCCTTCACACTAACCCAACATTCCCAGGGTGAGAGATTGAGCAACTGGCTCAAAATGCCACAACTGAAGCTTTAGTTGCACTTAGTATTATCACATCTGTAAACATTGTGTGTACAATGTACACAAGTTAGTTGCTTGATCAACGAATGCACCAAATGGTTTCTAACAGAACACTAGTTTCTCATTGTGGTTCATGGTGCCTTTTTCCTCTATTGAAGTTGAGGAAATATTAGATAGTCTAAGAAGTCTTGCATGAGATGCAATCATGCATGACAGTATGTCCAAACCAACATGCACACTCATAGTTCCATATCCATAGTTCATCTTTATGATAGAACTAGTCAATGAACCATGGTTGAATGATTAATTAGGTTAAGAGAGTATCGCTTGTTCCCCATCATAGATTGAAGAATAATATAAAACAACATTTTGATAGTACCGATGTGGTTCATGCAATAAAATCCAAACAATTTTTAAAAGATTACTATTACATTAACTTAGATAGAGATTCCAACATGCATATTCAATACAACTGATCTCCCACTTGGTGAACTATGTGATGTCACTTATTGACCTCACTTTCTCAAAATATATCTATCTATGGGAAATAAAGAGAAACATATATCGCTTTATATCTATCCATTGCACAACCCAATTTATCTCCTAAAATTCTTCCTATATCCTCTGTCTTAGTCTAACTCAAATACCGTGACAGAAGACCCCAACAAACCCCCACCTCACCTTGATTGTCAAATAAAATCCATATGCCATCATTCCTATAGAGATTAGTTGACTGGAATCCTCATTAAATATTTTAGAACACTTCCAAACCCAAACCTATTTAAATATTTCCCCTCCATGTGAATATCCTTTGGAAAACCCATATTCCACCATTCCTACATAAATAAATGAAATGAAATCGTCATTAGACATTGTAGAACACTTCCAAACCAAAACCTCTTTGAATTTTTCCCCTCCATGTGAATCTCCAAAGGATAGTGGATCAAGATACTTTCAACTTTGAGCAACCTTAAATCAATGTCTTCAACAAACACACACAAATTTCTTAGGACAACCTCTTTATTTTTTCTTTAGTCCCCCCATAGTATATTTCATTATCCACATGGACAACTCACAAAGTTTACAATCTCATCATTATATGACTAGTTAATCTCCTTTCATGTGTCCCCATAATCACTAATTCTAAGTGAAATGATTAATCACCCCCATATACTCCCATTTTTGTTCTTGGCTTTGGACAAGTAGATCTTATCAACTTGGGCCAACCCCTTCACCATTAAGGGACAATTTTTTGAACATGTCAACATTTGAGTTAGTGAAGTCAATGCCAATGCTTTGACTCAACATTAACCAGAGTGTTAGGGACATGACCTCCTTAACCCCTCACATAAATATAATAATATATTTTCTATGTAATAAAGGCCAACATTAGTAAATAAGTCCTATATAATAATGTGAATAAGTCTAATGTAAAAGGACTTAATAGAAGCTTTCGCTTCTAGAAATATCTTCCTCTAGAATGTTCTTTAGAAGGTAGAATTAGTATAAATAGAACTAGAAGGTGTGGGAAAGTTTTTCCTTAGAAATATTGTAATAGAACTCTACTTTCCATGAGGTTTCCCCCTCAAAGAGGCAAGTGAACTTGGCTTTCTATAAATAAAGGTGTCATTGTTGGTGTTGTTATTCTCTATATTTTGATGTTTCACTGGTATTTTCTGCAATATTTCTATCATTTCTTATTATAATACATTTTGTACCTTACAAGTAGTATCATAGAACTTCCCACTGCAGAAATTGTGGGAATTTTTTTCTTTAGGTTAGAGATGTGTACTAATGACATATTTAAAGCACAAATATTTGTTGTTCAATGAGTAAAACTACAGTTGAGGAAGAATTCATGCAAAAAATATAGGCAGTTTCACAAGACTAAACGAAACACATATTTTACATAAGACACAATGTATACATGAACATCACTCCCAAGTACCATTAGGCATATTGGGAGTCCCCAAGGTCTCCTCAAACCAGGTCTAGATCAGTCGATCAGACACTTGACTGCTATAGTGACACTACGAACAACACTTACGAAGATACTCTATAACACCTACGTAATCAGGTAGTATGGCTAAGGGTATGGTTGAGCCTCCTTAGTTGGTCCTATGAGATATTGGGATGAGTACTACTATTTTACCCCACACGCATATCAAAGAGCTATAACAAAGGGAAAAACCTTATCTGTAGGAACCCTAAAAACCCTAACACTTTGGAATGAAATAGAAAAGAAAAGGAAAAAAAGGGATATTTTGATGCACAACCCTGCCTCGTGCATCCTAGTTGTGAAATTCCTGCACACTTTTCCTTGTTAACAATTTGGGCATTTCATAACTATGGTATTCCTTAGGTTAGATTATAACTCCACAACTGCTAAAAAAAAGGTATAGTGGTCCCATCGACACCCTTATTTGGGACCTATCCCCATTAGATTCCTCTCTTCACCTTTATCATTGTGGTACCTATAATTTTTAATCCTTTTTGTTTGGACCCGCCCCTCTTCCTGGCACCCTTATTTCCCCCCTATCCCAATGGCTTCCTCTTGTCACCCCGATCACAATGGTATATGTTGGAATTTTATTCCATGCTTGTGTGCATCATTCTTAATGTTGAGGAGTTTAGACACATGGTTCATCCAGAGTTTCAAAACCCCAAAGCATAAACATATCCATTATTGGCCAATACTAAGGAAGGTCTCACCAAATATGTAGAGAGGATCACAGAGACCATAAGGTCTTGTGACAAGGATGAAGGAGAAACACACAAATATCCATCGGATCTAGCATTCATGCAACTTATATCTAACAAGTTATTAGGAATAAGAAGTAAAACAATACACACACATATCCAAATAGTAAATTGTAGACACAAAATACATCATAACTGTCGCATATTTATTAACATAGTCATTCCATTACAAAACATGCATAGATTAAGCAGAATATATATGACAACCACATAACTTCATACCTTCATCTATATAAATCCTCAGAAATAAAACACAGTGTGCAATGTGAATTCTCTCAAGGATTCATACATATGACACACTCATAAGTATATTAAAAATCACTACAATATTACAATAGGCTCAGACTGAGCTTGACACTAAGGACTCAATTAATTTCATGTCAACATCAAGCTAGCTCCATTTATAATATCATTGATTCCTTTTATAGTTTTATTTCTTTGGGAGCTCTATCTATTTATTCTTTTCTCCACTTGCTCGACTGAAAAAACTACCTCTCATGCTTCTAGAACCTCCTTGTAGTCCATGTAGCCTTTATGAATAAGGGAAATATTAAATTCTTTTCCATCTCATCTTTTGTCATATCCAAGATCCCTTATGCTGCTAGCATTAATCATTCGAGAGGATTCCCAGATAATCCTTTTCATGATTCTAGTGTGTGACTTCTTGAATTTTGAAGCACATCAAAACTGGGACCGACACACATTCAATAATATTTTAGGCCTATTTTTCACTGTAAAAACTCATTCTGGCATGCACTCCTTGTTGGTCTCTGGTTTTGATCATGTTTTTGCCTATATTATATTCCAAAGACCTCTATTTCTATACCTAGTACCACCCTTTTGGCCTTGTTTTGACATAATTGACATCTTCCTACCATTCCATCGGGCTACTTAAGGTACCTTTATGTTTCAATCTATTCTTATGCATTTTGATGCTTTAAATTGATATTAAAAGTAATGTTGCTTGGGTTAGGTACCACTTCTATTTTTGGAACAGGATTGCCGGTACCAGGTACCAACTCGTACTCGTGGAGATACCAATGGAGCCGCTCAAGATCTGTGCGTTATAGTCCGAATGGGAGAAAGAGAGATTTGCATGACAGCTGGAGTTAGCGCTCACAGGATGATTGAAGGCATAATGATAAAAGTGAGTCGTTAATTCTTCATCGTTCACACTTCGTGACACTATGTGTCACGAAGATGTGAAGTCCGTTTTAAAACTTGATTCCAAGCTATTTTCGGATCGGGGATCCGTTTGTTTTATGTATTTTGCTTTAGACTGTTATAAACAGGAGATCACTCCTGAGAACGGTTGGACTATGTTATGTTATGAACACACATTTCTGAATATGAACTGTTGTTGCGTTATGTTATTCGACCGATATACGATTTGAAGTATTCTCTTCTGAGTTAATGGAGCGAAAAGATTATACAATGTTTGCATAGAATGTTGTAGTTAGTTCTGGTTCTTTCCTTCGGCGTTTGTACCATTTGGTTGGGCCCGCCAAACCGGTTCAATTTGTTGTGTTACTCTGCCTTATATTTAGTTCATCTCGGTGTTTTGGAATTTGCATACACGATAGCTTAAAGTTTAAAGATTGACTGGTTCAGAATCGTGTTTAATCGTTCTTCAACAGAATCGTTTCCCGCATGCTGTTATCTTTTATGTTGATGAATATTGAATGCATGACTGATGCCTGTAGGGTTTAGAACATGAACTAAGATTTGATTAGTTTCTAGTTTTCAATTCGAACATAACTTAGAATTGGAATGAACTTTGCTTTGTTAGATAGTTAGTTACCCTACTTAATTAGAATAGTTAGATTACAGTTAAATCAAAGGAAGCTTCCAGTACCAGTAGGTAGAGTAGTACTCTGTTTTCCTGTAGACAGATCTAGATTGATTTTGATGACCAGATTAAATGCATTCTCGAAAATACTCTTTTTGTCATGGCTTGAATCGAAATGGTGATGATAGATGATTAAAAGTAGTGGTGGAATAATCTTGTGAAATCATACTTCTGCATGGAAATAGAAGTACCATCATTTAAACATAGAACTGTTTTCTGTTAATGACTTAAATAGGAAATGCTAAGTTTCAGGATAATCATTAGGATTCAAGTTCTCAGAGTAAGTTTGTGTTTTCTGCTAAGGATAGCATTCAGATAGCGATTAGAGCCTTACCCGCACATACAATGTAGCAGCTCAAAGTTTACCAACCCTGGTTTGACAATTTAGTGTTTCAGGTCATTCAGATCTTCAATTTAGCAGCCTGACATTTTTGGCGCCATTGCCGGGGAGCTGTTTAAAAGGTAAGCAGATAATTGTCTTGATTAGTTTTAGAATGCACTTAAGTTTGGTGTGATATTTAGTAGGTTGATAGTAAGAGGAGCTGTGGAAACAAAAAGGGTGAAGACCGACATATCAGTTATCACAGGTACTTTGAAACTTGATCTTAGTTTCTTTTCTTTCATTTATCATGACTTCATGAGAAATAGAGATCCTAGAGGTAGATTTAGGAAAAATATAAAACCACAAAAAGAAGAAGAAACCTCCACCCAAAAAGCGATAGAGACTGAAACTGAAATTCTGGCTGAGGAAACCGTAGAACAGAACCTAGAACTAGGAAACACCATACATCAGCAAACTCAAAATCTTGGTGATCCAGCCCTGGATGACACAGTTGATCCAGAGAAAATACAAGCTCTTCTCAGGAACCCTAACTCTATAGTTTCACAGATAGCAACTACAATTGTGGGATCAAAGGCCATAGGATCCTCAAAAGAACCAATAGGATATAACACCACTGATAGAAAGAATCCAGAAAGGTGGGATTTCACACCCTCACCAAAGAAAGATAAGATTGTATATACAATTCTTGGTAATCCTTTTACCATGGGAGACAGAGGAAGAGACCTACATGGGGAACTCCATATTGAAAATGAAGGG
>ML779914.1:233279-252167 GCA_009831015.1 Picea engelmannii | reverse complement strand
ATAGCGATTAGAGCCTTACCCGCACATACAGTGTAGCAGCTCAAAGTTTACCAACCCTGGTTTGACAATTTAGTGTTTCAGGTCATTCAAATCTTCAATTTAGCAGCCTGACACTCCTTGTCATTCTTCATGCATTACCTTAGACACATGCAAAACTTTGGAATGACTACACACAACTTCATTTGTGTGTACAGGTGAAGTGAACCTAAAATATTAGGTTCCAACAGACCCCCACCACTATTACTTGGATCGTCCTCGAGCAAACAACTTTAGGTAATTACTGCTGCAACAAATGGAATAGTTCTTTTGACTTCCTCCACGAAGTCCTTAAATTGGCATTTTGGAAAATTGAAATGGTGTTGGATATCCCATGTAATACGAATAGTTTTTCGGCTTCCATGGATGTGACATTAGAGTTTGTCAGGTCTGTGATGTTGAGTTAATCAATGAGAGGGTTGGCATCAAATTGTATGTCAGAGAGATGAGTATACATAACACGGCCTTATTGTCCATTGAAGTGATCAATTGTTGTATATTTTGTTGCTCATCCCGAGCTGTAGTGATCTCCTTCTTTCTTACGAAAATGACAAGCATCGAAACGACACACTCCCTAGGGTGAGGAAGTGTAAGGTTGGGGTGTTCATTAACATAATGAAGCCACAATGACACTTGGATAAGAATGCGTGAGAAGTTATTGTCCCATATTTTCGTTGATTTTTTTGGTACCCTACCCCAGTCCGACCATTGGAGTTGGCGTGGTAGATTTTTTTGTTGTAATTATCGCATTAATGTCGAGCTTTACATTGATTCTAGCAACCAACTTCAAGGTTTACTTTGACTCAGGGAAATCGTCCTCTTTCGAGCGATGTTAATGAGTCATCATTCCCAAAATTAGATGAAGTGGATGTGTGAGAAATACCTATCACTTCAACCGTTAATATTACAAATTTGTTGTTGCCACTAGATCTTTGAAATTAATGAATATGTAGACATCATGACACATTCAAAAATTTACTCATTGGGGGTGTTTCACATGGTCCTATTCACCTCGAAGGGATTTGACCTATGACTTAGAGGGATGGAGTGAGCCCAGGTGTGTCGCAACATATATGCATGTGAGTGCAACCGGTCAACGTTCGCATGGGAGGTAGGAGGGTAGGATCAACCGATTCTAGTAGGATCTAGACTAACCATTTCATCGATAATGATGTTGGAGTCATTTGTGTGGTTAATGGGTTTGGGGAACAATTGTGAAGGGAACAAATCATCGTGGTATTTTGAGGTTCTCCTACCTTTCCTAGTGTATATTTGGGGAACCGAGGATATAGGGTGTTTCTTGGGTAGTTTGTGGAAAAAAATCATATATTGATGAGGCATGTTGTGTCGTTTCTTAGATATCTAGTGCATTTTGCAAACACATGTATATCAATGAATGTTGGCATCTGGTTGAAATATTTCTTGCATGGAGGTTTAGACAACTACCAATTCATGATAAAGTTCTCGATGCGCAACCCACTAGCGTGCAAGTATTCCTATGAGTATTGTATCAAGTGCGTGAGCCCTCTAATGCTAGAGAATATGCTATATCCATGAAATAAATGTGTCCAATGAATTTGATCCATTGTGCTAATATGATCCAAATTATTTCCCATGATCCTCTATAGATATATGCAAGAATATCCTCATTGACTCTTCATATAGCTTTTTTTTCCACCTATCCACAACATCCTCAAAATTTGTTTCATAAGACTTGAAACTTCTCGAACTTAATTCAATGTATGCGGTGGGGCTGATGTAGTATTCCATGTGACCTGTGATCTTATAGATATTTTCAATAATTGATATTTGTGCATCGTCATCCACTGACTCATTATACATATCACTTTCATAAGGATTTAGTGGTGCGCCCATGTGCAGAATGTTTGTTTTAAATGACATATGCCTCTTCTTCAAGTTCAACACCGCATTATTATCAAAATCCCTTTCAATTCCAAGTAATGCAGAGTATGAATTAGATTCATCCATAATTTCTATGACTTCAAAGTCATCCTTTACCAACTCGATGGGTGACAATACCAACTTCAATTTACCGATGACCTTCAAATATTTCTTCAAAATTATATTCACGTTAGAATACAGATCCAACATGACTCCATCCATGTCATAACCACCAGTTTCTACTATCATTTTAAATTTTAGACCAATGTGCTTATGCTTGCTAACCTAACATACATATCTTTCTAGAAGTGGATTTGATATGGTTTCCTCCACTCCTTTTTCCCTCATGTAAGTAGATAACATTTTTGTCAACCTACTTGCAACTTCTAGATCATTCAACAATCACAAACAACAACACAAGAAATAACATACTTGGTCTTCATATTATTCCTTGTGACCCAAGAAATGTAAGACTTCTACGTGCACTCTGCATTGTAATTCCTTCTGGCATTGGTCTTCATATGCTTTGTTATAAGCACATCACAACTTAGTTTTTCTGCGATATTATTCAATTGACCATTGTTTCAAGCATTATATTTATTCTTACACATGCACGAACTTCCTCCAAATATATTTTCATTGCGCACTACAATTCTTCGTGGGCACAATATTCTTGCAATGAACTCTTCATTGTGCATTGTACTTCTTCGTGCATGTGATATTCCTCCAATGAACTTTTTTTCTCCCTCTACACTTCTTCCTATATATGAGCCTCCTTAAGTGACCTATAAGTTGTGTGTTGTAGTTCCCCGCACACTCTTTCTTCTTCCAGTTCTCTCTGCGCATTGCGCAAGAACTCATTTTGTTGTGAAACATCAAACCTTGGAGGGGGATGAGTTACCTTCCTTATCTTCTCGTATGGATTTTGACCTAAGACTTCACCATGCTCAAAGTCTACTCTTGTCTTCTCTCCTTGGGTGACTACCCAGAAATCAACCTCCTCATTATTCTTATTATTCTTACATGGCTCCACATGAACCATGTTGCAATTGGTATTTTTGTCTTCCCACATTTTCAACAAGTCATGAAAGTCTTCGATGACATGCTAGGGACTATAGTAGTATGCGCAAATCATGTGTGGTTTGGTACAAAACCTTGAGACATGATAAATTTCTCTACAATAAAAACATGTGGAGGGTTTACCTCCTCCTCTGCCATATACTTGGCCATGAAAACACCCATATCCACTTTGGGGAACTCCTTGGTATCCTCCTCTTTCCGCATCGCCACTCTCACAACCCTTATACTCTTCTTGTGCCTAGAATGCATCATGGATATTATCTTGCATCAACTGGATTGAGCAAGAGATATTGAAATCATGCCCAACAAATTTACGAAACTCATAGAATGGATTATGGGTCATCATATGGTATTTATAAAAAGTTGGGAAACAGGGTGACACATGACCCCACTGTCTACATATCTCACACCGTTATATCTTCCCAGATGGAAATGTAATGGGTCCGACCATTGCCACATAATTTGGCAGTACAGGGCATTCATCTCTATGATGGCCTTCTGAGCGACAATTGGTACATCGTATATTCTCACTCTACCACTATACGTATTTTTTTATCCTATCTATGCACTACCACTCTACACATTATATTCCTCTCCTAACAATGCACTACTATTATACTTGACATATTTTCCTCTTATCAGTGCAACACTACTCTATGCTTCATATTCATCTAATGTTGTGGCACTCTGCAATATCCAAGGGGTTCATAATTCATCACCTAGGCCCTTACTAGTATCACTATTGGTATCTCCATTGGACACCCTATCCTCTATTCCATACCTCTTCACGGGCTTATCTTCATTTGTGCTCCACTCTACACATTGTACTCTTACGCACTACTACCTAGTGTGATCCCTTTTCTCTTCATCTTGGGCCCGAACGCTCGTCATGTACCCATGAATAAATATTTTCCACCTCTTTGCTCCACTTTTCGTATTATATAAAATCTTATTGCGTACCTTTTGACTCTTTTTCTCCTCTTCTAGTCCTTTGGTTCCATTCCATTCCCCACTTCATCTCAACACTTTCTGGATCCTCCTGAATGGATCCATTTTCTTTATGAATTTCCTCCATATTTTCAAAACTCCCTTATGCTAGGAGAGTTTACTCATCCATTCAATCATCCTCCATTCACATTATCCCTTTCTCCACGAACAACATTTTTATCCAAAGTGAAATCTCTTCCCGCATCCTTTTTCTCGAACCTTCCACAAACTTTCTTTCATCCTCACTAAAATAATCCGTGTATTCCATGATGAATTCAATAATGTAGCCTTATTTTAATTGAGAAAACTAGAATTCAATAGCTCAAGTCCACTTATTATCCAACACTTTCAGTCTTTCAAGCTTGGTTTTATCCCGAACCACTGGTTCCAAATGCCACACAGTACAATTGGTAGCAATTTTCCTTTTTATCCATTTAAACTATAAACAATGAAATTCAACAAAGAAAATCTCATGCATATCCGGGTAAAGGTAGTCATATTTCCATTTCTTCACATTCACATTTGTCCCTTGGGTTTCTCGCAGGGAAAACTCATTCTCTTTCACAATCAAATAGTCTTGAATTTCCTCCTGAGATGGATGCCATTTCATCTCTTGCCTTCATCATTCCCTTACAAGACTTTGAGGTCCTGGAAACAAAACCATTTTTTGGTGTTTTTTTCCATTCTTTCACATGTCCTTATTAACGATGGGGAGTTTATACCTAGGGTTTGTCTAGAGTTGACCAACAAAAATCCCAGAGCATTGGCATATGAATCCTTTACTAAGTTCTAGGAAGGTCTCACTCAATATGTAGAAAGGATCACAAATACCAAAAGGTATTCTGATAGGGATGAAGGCTAAACACACAAAGATCCATCAGGGATGGAATTCATGCAACTTGTATCTGACAATATAGTGGGAATACGAAGTAAAACAATACACACATGTATCCAAAAAGTACATGATAGAAATAAAATAGATAAGAAATGCCACATATTTATTACCAAAGTCATTCCATTACAACAGATGCATACATTAAGTAGAATATATATGACAACCATAGAACTCCATATCTCCATCTATATAAATCCTTAGAAATACAACACATTATGCAATGCACAATGTCTTAAGGATTCAAACATATGATAGACTCAAAAGAGTATTCAAAAGAACTAGAATGTTACAATAGGCTCAAAGCGATAATGACACTAAGGACTTGATGAATCTCATCTCAACATCTATCTAGCTCCATTTCTAATATTACTTCTTCCTTTTATATCTTTCTCGTCTCAGGAGGTCTATCTCTTTCATCTTTCCTACACTTGCTCGAGTGACAAAACTACCTCGCTTGCTTATGGCACATGCATGTATTCGGTGTAGCCTTCAAGAATCAGGGAAATCTTAACTTCCCTACCAACTCATCTTGTGTTAGCTCCATGATCCCTTGTGCTACTGGAAGTAATCATTAAAGACTATTTTCTGATAATTATTTTCTTAATTCTAGTGTGAATCTTCTTGATTTCTAGTGTGCATCAAAATTGGGACTAGAGCGCATTCAATAATCTCTTAGGCCTATTCTGCACTATCAAAATGTAGTCCATTGCACAATCCTTGTCATTCTTCATACATTACCTTAGGCACACGCAAAACATTGAAATGAGTGCACACAACTTCGTTTGTGCAAATGTTAAATGAACCCAAAACATTGGGTGCCAACAATATATATCACTTATAAACCCTTTTTTAGTGGACCCACTCCCCCTCCTAGGCACCCTTACTTCCCAAATGGCCACCACTCGCAACCAAGACCTGCAAGATGAAACCAAATAAAACAAGGAAAAAATATAGAAATTGACCTTTTACATTGCTTCTGTCAATTCCAAATTTGAAACCCTCCAGGACCAAGTCACAAAAAAAATTGACTCCACCAATAACAAATGCAAGGGCGTATTTGACCACCTCAAATCCACTCTCCACCAATTGTTGAAACAATCCTAGAGCCCTCTTTCCTCTTACTAATTATCACACTTATATGGTGATCACTCCTCCCATACTATGGCCTTTCATTCCAACTCCTTTCATCGTGACTCCCATATTCCTAGAGTTGAGGTCAATAAATTTGATGGCATTGATTCCATGGGTTGGGTCAGTCAAATGGAACATTATTTTTCTTTGTATGGAATTATTGATGAGTTGGATTTTGTTTTTATGTTGTTCTCTATTAGGATCATGAATATTGACAATGGTGGAAATGGTGTAAAAATGCATGCTAAGGGTATGTTTCTTGGATACAATTTGTTGCAGAGATTTATTAACGCTTTGACACAGACACCCACCATTTAGGTCATTTGACCAAGTTGAAATAGTATTACATAGTGGAATAATTTGTAACCACCTTTGAGCACTTGGTTTTCAAAATGGAGGGCATGCCTGATGCCCTTCTTGAAGGGATGTTTTATCAAAGGCCTAAAGTATGAAATCCACACCCAAGTCCTCATGGATTTCCCCCAGACTTGGTTGGAAGATACTAAACACACCAAGGAAGCACAATTGATTTTATCCATCTAAAATGGAAAATCCTCCTTTATTCCTCGCTCTTGATGCACCAATCCTCCCCCTCCTACTACTCTTCTCAAGATCCATAGATTAACTAGGGTAGAAATGGTTGAATGTGAACTCAAGGGACTTTTCTATAATTGTGATGATAAATAGTTTTTGGGGCACAAGTGAAAAGAAAAGAAACGTTTTATGGCTATTTCTGAGGATGCTTCTAACAATGATGTTGATGTCTCCCTGATTGAAGAGATACCCAAAGTTGATGATCCCACCCCACCCTCTTACCTTCCAGAAGTTGAAACGTTGATTTTGTTGAATGCCCTCACTAGTTTCTCTTCTCCCAAAACTCTCAAGTTAATTGGATACATTAAACATAGGAAATTCAACATCCTAGTTAACAATGGAAGCACCCACAATTTTATTCAATGCCAACTTGCCCAAGAAGCCAATTTTTATATCCATGTAGTCAACAATTTTTAGGTCATGATTGTCAATCAATAATAATATTAGGAATATAATAATTCTCCTTAAACGTTCATAATAAGGACTTATCAGAATAAATAGTAATAAAAAAGTATGTAATAATTATCCTAAAGGGGGTCATAATAAGTATTATTATGGATATTTAGGTAATTAGAGAGAATGGTGACCTACTACTAAATATTAGAGTAGAAAGGTCCATGGTTGGGTGGAGAGTCATCCCCCACTTTGGGTTACAGTTTCTAGGTCAAGTATCATGGTATGGTTGCATTCCTCAAGTCATTGGGTTACATGTAAGTCTGGTATTCAACACAAGTAAGTTCCTCACCTATGTGAGTTGATGAAATTTTATTAGAGTTTCCTTATTTAGAAATTATTGGTTATTTAATTGGATAAACTTAGGGATTTATCTTTTTTAGAACTTTGGAACATTACATATGGTACTAGAGTGAAGAGTTTTAACCCTCAAGGCCTATGGGACTTCCCAATTAAGTTATATATATATATATATATATATATATATATATATATAGATCCAGATCTGGATCTGGTGCCTCCAGATGCTCCATAAAATTGGGTAAATTTATTTAGAAGATGAGATATGTAGTATCTATGTCCAGAACATTGTTGAGAACTGAGATATAGAAATATCAAAAAACAAAATTACTTGGATATGTGCAATAATCAAACAAGGAACTTCTAAAATTGGTGAAATTAGCTAGCTACGTCAATTTATGCCAGACCCCTCTGTCTATTCAATCAACATTTAAGACAATCAAATCCTCTTACAATTCACATGGTACCACTGGTCTATGATCTATTCAATACAATTATATCATCACCCAATTAGTTTCATGCTTGAATTATTAGATTCTACCCATTTTGTTGAGCGATCTTGAGCACTCTAGATCTATATGATCTTCATCCAAATAGCAAATGGATCCTTATTTTCTAATGGGCACTGCTTATTCCAAGTTTTCTTGTCTAAATGATACTCTCAAGTTCAATCTTTATCTGATTTGCATGTTTATATTTATGAATAAGAGTTTTATTTCCATGGATCTATTATTTTACTTCTAGTTTTTAAACCTAGATCTGGCCTAACAAAATAATTTATCTTACTACACCTACTATATATGGGTCTTGCCTCTCACAAACACTCACTGTTTCATGTAAAGTATGCTAGATATCGATGAATTAGATGCACACTTCCAAATTTCTTGATTTCACATTGGTTCATACGCTATTAATTGTTGTTTGTTTCTAAGGAGTTTATCTCAATCCATGTTTATTGAGCTAATCTTGTTTCACCTCCTGCACTAAACATGGGATTCTACGCAGGTCGATCTCTTGAAATCACTCAAACTTAAAATAATGTTTTGTTTATAAGATACTCTCGATGGGTATGATTCTATTTGATCTTCAATTTTCTATAATAATATCTAATAATTTATCGTTTTCTAATAATCATATCCTAAAAGAAACTCGCATATCCTAAAATAAACACGCATATCCAAGGTTTTCATGAATACATATAAAATGTTGCAAATCTGATAAAGAAACTAATTTATGTAATGATGGTGCTTAAATTTTTGAGTTCATTCTTAAACTTCTTGAATACTGGGTTGTTTCAAGTCTAGTATAATTTATTACATTTTTTAAATCCTAATCGATGGCTTGAATAACAAAATTATCTACATGATATGTTAATATATATAACACCTCTTTGAAAAGATGTTTTTATTATTTAAGGGTTTAATAAGTAGATCAATGGCTTTAAAAAGTTGTAAAGGTTTGAAATACATTTCATTTATAATCTCAGTCTTCATATAAAGGTTCTTCTAAATTGTACTGGTAATTATGACATTCTAGTTTGAAGGGTTATTATTCTATGTGGAGTAATGTTGATAACTTGGTATTGTCAAATCAAATAAATGGATGCCAATCCATCTTATTAGTTTTCTAATTGATGGTTAATTCAACACCATATCTTTTAGATGGTTATAATTTTCATAAGGCATTAATGTTAACCAATGGTTTAAGTGTTGAAATAAATCTACCTCTCAATGTTGTGAGAAATATCACCCTATGGACAGGTTGAGCTCCACTTAGTTGGGTTTTATTCAACTAAGACATCTAGAAAAATGGACACTACCATTCTTAGTTTCCACCTATTTACGCATGAAATAAGAGAGAAGGAGGAATATAATGAGGCACTTTTTTGTGTCAGTTGTCCTCGTTTCTCCTTGTTGTTCCAGGGTTGGATCCATTTCAACTCCAAATTTAGTCTACCTATAAAGAAATATAACTATCCTCCTCATATACTACTTGTAACAAGTTAGATAAAAGTTATCATAACTAGATCACAATCATTCATATGTAAACTAAAACAAGACAAAAATAAGGAAATAGGCCAAGTTTATTGATATGAAAAACAATGGAACTTACAATCATGGTGCACTACAAGCCTTCCTCCATGCTTCTCCTTTCCAACCCCCAAATATGCACTTTCAGGATACCTTCTGAAGTTTGATATCAAATATTTCATATCTCTCAAACTATTATGTCTGATGAACCCCTTTCAACCTTGAGAGGCCATGTTTATCTAGGATCTTGGGAGGTTTAAACAACATAGGGAATCAAGGGAAGGTTGAGATATTTCCTCCATATTTAGGATTGATTACCCAAAGAAGACAGATTCAAAGCCATGACTCATCCTTTATCCATAGTAACCCAAAGATCCTTGGAATTGTCCCATAGAGAAAGGTGGGATGCATTAAAACAACCCCAATAGGAGTGACACTTCCTAAATGATTGTGATAGGGCATCATTGACACTCCCAAATGGTCTATCTAGGGGCATCACCCAAGGGGTGATGCTCCCTAATCCATGGCAGGGGGGTGTTAGTGCTCCAACTAAGCCAAAAATTGAGGGTAAGAGTCATGTTTTCGACCTTCAAAATGGTTTTTTCTTCTCTTCAATGGGTAGCGATGGTGTCAAAGTGTTATTCCATGGTGTCAGAGTGATGAAACATAAATTTTACACTTAGGAAAGTGTATTTTTGGAATTACAACACTCATCAATGCAATTGTACATAAGTGCGAAACTTAATGAAATAGTGACATAAGTGTGACACTTAGTATGACACTAGGTGATGTGCAAATTTTGTGTGTAATAGATTTCCCTCTAAAATGTGAGGTCAGAAGAATGTTGATGGTCAAATGTTTTTTTATGTGTGAGGGGTGTTTAAAAGGAGAGTCGCATGGAAGATGCAAACAAACATCAAACATCATATATATGAATCATCCTGAGGTAGGCATACCCATGCTTAGTACAAAATGGACTTAAAGCATGGTCACTGACCAATACACTGTAGATCCATGAAATCACTAACTAAGGATATGGCCACCAAACATAAAATGTTTATCTATACCTCCATGAATTCATCAGGTTGTGGCCACGAGATTTTACATAGTGGAGCAACAATATGACAAAAACATATCCATAGAAAAATAAAAAGTGGATGAATGTGATAGTGTACATCAATAATGTTTTCCTCCATTGCAACCTCAGTTAGGCACTTAAAACTGGTAGGTTCTAAAAAGGGTCCCAGGGTCTTCATCCCGATCTTTAATTAGTATGATTATAACCGTGTCAATACATATGTTGGTGTCGAACATAGTAGAAACCACTTGATTATCGGTCATTAGTGTATATCATTAACAAGTGTGAGGGAGATCACCAATGATGTCAATGAATCCCAAGGTACCTTAGTACAATCTAATGATTGTGAATCAATGAGATGAGGTCAGAAATTCAGTTGAATATTCTGATTAGGGTCCAATGATGTAAACCCACTGTCGAAAGAAAGGAAACCTACCATTGAGGCATATAGGTTCCAAGACACTAGTTGGTTTATAATTCTGACTCCCAAATAATGTGTCGAAGTAGACAATAACAACCTCATCAAGGGAGGGACATGATGTATCCCCCATGATCGACATGAAATTTATTAGGATATGATGTGGAATGATAGAGAAAATGTGAACAGACTAACACGGGTATGAGATATTGTAGAATGGTTGATTAAGCTAGAACTTCCCTTGAACATTGCACAAAATGACAAGTTACTTGACAACATTGACTTGATGAGGAAAGTATCCAAACATAATATGATGATCACCATAGTGTGACGAAAAAAAAAGTTTCACTTCAAAGGATTTGAAAGAGTATGACGACACATGGAATTAGTATGCCTCAGAGACAAACGAATTACCCAACTACAAGAATAATGTAGATAGGTGCCATGTTCAAGGGAGACTAAAAATAGTTGCCATAATGTTTCAAAAACTTGAATCACTTCCCAATTGCCCCCCCCCCTCCCGATCCAGATATATATGAGTGCCTCTTTTTTGTTTAACGAGCTGAAGGAGGATAATAGATGATCGATACAACTCACCTTTGGTAATTTCCTCTTCACATGTTTAACGAGCCTGAAGAAGTAAGGGTTCAATCCCAGACAATTCATTCAATGAATAATTTTACAAGTCCAAAGAAGATAAAATAGGTGTTTTTTCATGTTTAGGGAGTTTGAAAATAACTTAAAGGAAAATACAAAGATGACTTTCTCGTAAATTTTAGTCCCTCAGGACCAAAAAAGTATAAAATAATGCAAGAGAGAACTCTTCTAACCAAAGTGGTTAGAGTATTCATTTTTCTTAGTTATTATTACGAGGATTAAAAAGGGGTAAATTACCACTGTAAATAAAACCTTTCAAACCTTTTAACGAGTGTGAAAGGAAACAAGCTCACTTGACAATATTTTCATGTTTACGAAGTCAGAAAAGAGCTTAAAGGAGCCTCCAAAGAGTTCCTTTTTCATATAGATTTTATGAGTCTGAAAAAGTGATAAAAGTATACTCGGTAACCCATTATTATCTATTTACAACAATTTAAAAAGAACAAATACTAATATCGATAACCTATTCTCATGTATTTACAAGCCCGAGAAAGAACAAAGACTGAGCTCTGGGTCGGTTTCATTTTTACACGAGCTTGAAACCAAAAATAAACTATGCTCGAGCTATACCCATCAATGCATTTCTTCCCAACATAATGTATAGACATTGCTATTTTTCCCCTATTTTGAAAATATAGCGTCTTAACTCTAGAATGATGTCCATAGGATGAAGACATGCCCCCCATGCTTTGTTTCCTCTGCCTACTCTTCTCAATTTTTGTACCCAAGTAGACTCCAGGTTACTAATAGGTAAATGTTCACTAGAGAGGGAGGGAGAAAGAGGGTCAACTGACATAGGAAGATGCAATAAAGGTTCAATTACAAGATATAGTGAAACACTCGAATGAACATTTACAAGATCTAGCGAAAGACTTGACTCAACGTTTACGATATCTAGCAAAAAGACTCAACTCAAATAGAAGGGAATCAATTTAATTTTTTAATAATATTGACATACAAAATGAACTATGATCATGGCCTCTAGGTTCTATCCCCAAACCTATGTTTCATTTTTTAACGATCTTGACACAGAAAAAGCAACTATGCTCGTAACCTTTGATTCAATTTTTAATGAGCTTGGCATAGAAATGGGAACTATGCTCACATACCTATGATTCATTTTTTAACGAGATTGAAATAGAAACGAGAACTTTTCTTGCAACCTCTCGGTTCGATCCCTAGACCTCTGTTTCATTTTTTAATGAGCTTGACACGGAAATGGGAACTACTCTCATGACCCTGTGTTTCATTTTTTAACATGCTTGACACAGAAATATGAACTATGTTCGTGGCCCTCTATTTCATTCTTTAACGAGCTTGACAAAGAAATGAGAACTTTTCTCGTAGACCTATTCTTGATCATGGCTTCCAAGAGGACAATGCTATGGAAGTAATACATGTCAAGGGACATACGTCAATCATGGGTTCCAAGAGATCTTCATTGGATGAAAGAACAATGCTCTAGAAGGAATACATGTCGAGGGCCGCAATAGGGGTAGGGAGATCAGGCTCTAATAAACCTATAGAAGATATCACCATGTCAACTTCCAGATCTAAGTTAAAATAAGTTGAGCATACAATGAGAGGCTCGTTCTCATCGGTAGTTAAAAGCATGGGACATGTTTTTACATAATTAACCTGTGGTGGGGTGGATATTGCTTGCATGTAAGGAACGTTCAAGGAAGTCGGATGGTTGGCCATCATATGAGGTCTAATGAATGAAATATAGTCAATGGTCACTATGTTTTCATGATTATGGAGAGACATCACTTGAAAGAGTGTGGACACGATAGCTCTCATGGCATAGACATAGTCATGCCCGAAGAGTAAATTAAATTCCAAGGGGCCTTGGACTACCATAATGTCTATATAGATAGTTTTCCCTCCTAAGGTAATAGGTAGATGAGGAAGGATCCCTAAAGGTTCATTGGATATCCTGTTAAAAGACAACAAATTATTATTTATGGGCACAAGTTGAGGAGAACCTAGATCTTGCCAAGAGTTTGAGGATAAAAGGCTAACATAAGCACCTTTTTCTATAATATAATGACATATGTTTATATTGAAAACTTGCGCAATGATTTGGAGAGGAAAGTAGGAAGGAAAGCGAGGTTCCATCAGTCCATTCCAATCAAAGGAAATGACCTCAGTACTTGGAGGGTGTTCCATGGAAACATATAAAATTCCCCCTTGTCCAAAATTATTTGTAGTGACAAGAAGAACCTGAGTAGTATCTATTTCACTCTAAGAGGGAAGAGTGGGACCAATTGATTATGAAATAAGGTCGACACTTGAAATTCACTCTCTAAGGAGGAAAGAGTTGGATTGATGACCAATGATGGAACTGGGTCAGCCACTTGAACTTCACTCTCCAAGGGAAGAGTGGGATCAACCGATGATCAAATTGGATCAACCACTTTATCAACAAATTGTTGGTTTGTAGAAAGCTTATGGTAACTAGTTGGAAGTTGTTGTTGGAGTTAAATAATGTTTTCCAACAAACATGAAGCCTCATACATACAAGGGAAAAGGTAAGTTTGATGACTTACTTCACATAACCTACAAGGAAACTTCACTCTACTTTTATTTTCCCCAACCTTACTTTCACTAGTTGATGGTTTATCAGCAACATGACCCATAGAGGTTGTTGACACTGGTTGTTTAGAACCCTTAGACCACACTTCTAAAATATTGGGAAGACCAGGGAAATCCTTAAGAAGCTAGTCACCCTTACAAATCATGCAAGGGTATTTGGGCTTGTGATTTGTCTTGGTAGGTTTGTCACCATAATCAACACTCCTACCTTGATTGACAATAATTGATTGATTACTTCCAACATGTCCTAGAATGGTTGGAAGTTTGGCCCTTATTTTTATTATTATTAATACTCCTTTTCTTCTTATTCGTATCCTCTTGGTTAATAGTATCAAGGCTTTCACTAGGTGAGGAAGAGGAAAGGGAAGAAGATGCAACAGGAAAAGAAGGAAAAGGGTCAACAAGAGGTTGACATTTTAGAAATGAATGGATTGCATACAAATCACCAAGTGAATTCAACATCACCAGAGTGGAAAATAACCATACTGGTAATATGATAGTGAATCTAGGTATACTCAAAGTTGCAATATATGGAGGACCAACATTTCCAAAAGAAGGAAAAACAAAAGGTTCCCCTGGAAAAGGGGCCCTTGGTTGGTAGAATCTAGAATTGATTCCATAGACACCAAATCGACCTAAGTGCTAATAAATAAAAGATCGCAAACTACCAAAGTACCTAAAATATAAGGGCAAGAAAATAAATGAAGTAGGGATCTTCCAGAGATAGGAGATGAGACCATCAATGAAGATATGACAAGTAGTTACCCTAACCTCCACTTACAACCCTACCCGAAGAAATTAACCCTCACTTTGCGGGGCCATAATCCAGGGGTGCTAAAAGTGTGATGCTATTTCTACCTCAGTTACTGCAAGAAACCTTCTAAAGAAGAAACCCCCCTTGTAGTCAACTCTGTAGAATCCTAGGAAAAGAAACCGTGTTTACCAATTTCACAACGCATGGTTGGGAAGGTAACCGTTCGACAGTCAAGACTAAGAAAATGGAAATAGTAATGGTGGAAAAAAATATATGACCCATATACTAAGAAGAAGTGGTGTCACCCCTGGGATGTACCACTCTTCAAATCTCTTAAACTTGTTGTAGTCCCACTAGGAAAATGAAAGAGGGGAGATCTCAAACTGTCGCTTTGTTTGATCTCGTGTTTAAATCCCGTGTAAGAGAAGATATCCCAACAAAAACCAATTGTTACTAATTGTATTCAACACCCTATATTATTATACAATATCATGTAATTGTCCTTGGATAATTTACTCTCCACCCTACAACCAAGGCCCTAAAACCTCAGACTTGTGATCGTTTTCTAATAAAGAAAAATTCTAGTTGATTTTAGATTATGTACTTCTTCCTTTTATGTTTGTTTGTTACTAAAAATGGATTGTGGATGCAACTTGACTACTATGTGTGAAACTTGACTCCAAGAATACTTCAATTAAAATATGACTGCAATTCAATATTTAAGTTTCGATGAAGGCTATCTATAGAAAGGAGCAAGAGGTTTTGAGCAAAGAAACGATTACAAATTTCAAAGAAAGAAACACAAGCTACTCTTTGAATGAAAAAGGTGTCCAATATATGAGTAAAATAAATTGTAGAAGACACGATTCATATCCCCCCCCCAACCATGAGGGGGAATTTTTTTTAAGAATGAAAGCTCAAAAATGCCAAAAACCATTCAATTTTCTTCTTTAAAATGCAAGCTTAAACATGCACCACCAAAAACTTAAAATGAAAAAGATTTATTTATTGGAGATTATATGCAATGAAACTAATCAAATGAAACAAAGGAACACAAAGTATAAAGAAAGTTTAGACAAAGACTCACAAGCTTAAAGAACTGAGAGAATCAAACGTAGAAATGACCTCTATTATTCATTCAAGTAGAAAGTTAGAAAGAAACCAATCACTCTAAAAGCCTTAAAATCAAAAGGTTCCTGATCAATTGACACTGCAAAAAACCTCAAAAGGTTCATAGTTAACTTAATGGATCAACACTTGCGAAAACGAGTACTGAAAATAGGGTCTGATGCACTATATTGTATCCAAGTTGATGAAAAAGACCTTCAAAACTGACAAGAAAAAGACTTGAAATATTTTAGAAAGAAAAATACAAAATTTTAATGATTAGGAAATCACGAAAAATCAGAACCACTGACAATCAAAATTGCATTCAAGAATCAAATGAATCTTGAATGTTTGACCTTTCATAACTTGATCAGAGACAATATAATAAAAAAAAGGTGAAAAGAGTGATGGATACAATATTTCAATCAAACAAAGTCCAAAGAAAACTAATAAGAATCTAGGACAAATTTCTGAATAAAAAAACCCAAGAAACATAGAGAAAAAGGGCTAAAAATGGAAACAAAAACATGGGCGATGCTCCTGTAACCGAGTAGACAGGGCGCCACTACAAGGGTGATGGTCCCAAAAATACTACTAGGGGGTGTCATTGACACTCTGTAAGCCACTAGAGGGGAGTGCCATTGTTTGAAAAATGGTCTTGAATAGGCTTAGGCCCAACCCAAAATCAATAAAAGTGTTATGAGGACTTTGTGAGCTATTCAATGAAGGTGAAAAGAAAAATGATGTCAGAAACCAAGTATTCAAACAAGCAATAAAAAATACAAGAGGCTAAAAATCAAGGAAACACTTGTTTCCCAGTGGAGTCACCAAAAACTGTTGTGAGAAATCTCACCCTACGGATAGGTTGAGCTCCCCTTAGTTGGGTTTTCTTCAAATAATACATCTAGAACAAATGGACACTAACATTCCTAATTTCCAGCTATATACACATGAAATAATAGAGAAGGAGGAACAAAATGAGGCACCTTTTATGTTGTTTGTCCTCATTTCTCCTTGTTGTTCCTTGGTTGGATCTAGTCCAGCTCCAAATGTAGTCTACTTGCAAAGAAATAGAGCTATCCTCCTCTTCTACTACTTGTAACAACTTATACAAAAGATATCATAACTAGATCACAATCATTCATATGTAAACTGAAACAAGACAAAAATAAGGAAATAGGCCAAATTGATTGATATGATAAACAATGAAACTTATAATCATGGTGCGTTGAAAGCCTTCCTCCACACTTCTCCTTTCCAATCCCAAAATATGCACTGCCATGATACCTTCTGAAGTCTAATATCAAAGGTTTGATATCTCTCAAACCGTTCTCTATGATGAACCCATTTCAACCTTGAGAGGCCATATTTATATAGGAGTGGGGAGATTTAACCAACATAGGGAATCATGGGAAGGTTGATATATTTCCTCCATGATTAAGGATTTATTACCCAAAGTGGAGGGACTTGAAGCCATGACTCATCCTTTATCCATAAGAACCCAAAGATCCTTGGAATTGTCCCATAGAAAAAGTTGGGATTTGTTAAAACCACCCTAATAGGAGTGACACTACATAAATGCTCTTAACAGGGTGTAAGTGATGCTCCCAAATGGTCTATATAGGGGCATAACCTAAGGGGTTACACTCCCTAATTCATGGTAGGGGGATTTCAGTGCTCCAACTAAGCCAAAAATTGAGGGTAAAAGTCATGTTTTCGACCTTCAAAATGGGGTTTTCTTCTCTTCAATGTCTAGGGATGATGACAAGGTGTTATTCCATGGTGTCAGATTGATGAGACATAAATGCGACACTTAGGAAAGTGTCATTTTGGAAATACAACACTCAACAACGTAACTGTACATAAGTGCCACACTTAATGAAATAATGACATAAGTGCAACACTTAGTATGACACTAGGCAGTGTGCAAATTTTGCGTGTAACTCTCAACAATCCAAACGATTTCAAGAATGTCAGGGTTATATTTTCAAATATTTTAATTCATATACAAACAAACATTTATGTGGGTGTTTTTTCTATGGAATTGTTGTAATATGTATGTAAGAATTGCATCGATGGTTATTTGTGTGTCATGAATATAATTTCCCCATGTCACGAATGCATAGTTTACCATAGATTCTTCATTACATTATAGCCATTCAGCCTTGCAAAACTTCACGAGAAGAAAATGATAACAATACGTATGTTTTGTTGTGACAATCTTCTTCTATTTAGTTCCATCATTATCGGACACAAAGTGTTCAAAAACCAGATGAAATAAAAGCGAATGAGTATCATTTTATTTGAGATGTGTTGGATTGTGTTGTTTTGTAGAAATCATGTCTTGTGGAGTGATTCCATCCTTAAGGATTATTTTATGGTGTTACAGTACCTTAAGGGTTCTTCTCTCTATATTCTTGGTGTTGATCATGGCGAATGTTTGGTATATTGGATATTATAGGGTTTATTTTTTAAGTTTTATGGTGGATTATCTCTTATATATTTGAATTTATAGTACAAGTGGTATAAGAGAGAATAACCCTTAAGCGAGGGTAACATCATCAAATAATCCTTATGGAAGGAATCACTACACAAATTATTCTTTCTATAAGACAATACAATCCAAGACATCTCCAATACAATGATACTCATGTGTATTCATACTTTCTCATGAGTATTCCTCGGGGTCTTATGCCAACTACCCCTTATTATGATATTATTTCATTTTAATTATATAGTGGGTGTATTCCATTATTATGGCCACATTCCATTAGTTATCCCGTTGAGCATCTCCCTAGGTATCTCATATTATCCTCCCTAGTTTCATTCTCTAAAGATTGTTTGTAACACTACAAATCATAGAGATATATG